>MU739564.1:6949-55498 GCA_026770625.1 Nicotiana glauca
TGCAATATTTGGGCTTCGTGCCAATTATTTGAACCCTTCGGGGATGGTTGTTGATAATTCCTCACTGATTTAATTATGTGTTTGAACTCAGTCATGTATTTTCTTCTGTTTTAAAAACTCAGCCAAGTTATTATACCTTAAATACTCGAAATGATATTTCCATAAAATGTTTTGGGCTGAGCATCATACTTTATTTTTGCTCAAGTGGCTTACGTGATTTTGTTTACTGAGTAAGGCCGAGTGCATGTATTGTGAGAATACTTATGGATCGGGTTGCACGCCACAACGGTACTATATTAATATTGAGGCCGAGAGCCTGATTGATGCCACGAGATGGCTTGATATTGCGCTTGGGCTGTAGGAGCCCCTCCAGAGTCTGTACACACCCTCAGTGAGGGCTGTCGTCGTTAAATGGATTGGGCTGCACGCTGCAGCGGTATATGGATTGGGTTGCACGCCGTAGCAGTACCGGTACTGTTTGTTGTGTTTACCTTATTTCATTTGTCTGTTATTATATGTTGTTGTGCTTTTTCTTGCAATATTCACCTATTATTCTGGTATTATCTGATAACCGAGTGTGGTGTCTGAGAGGCAGAATACTGTGCTTATCTGCACTATTTGTTTCTGCATTCATTTGCATTACTGTTGAAAAAGTCATTTTCAAAAGAGGTTTTAAACTGAGCTAAGGTATTACTAAAGGTTTTACAGCTTCACTGCTTTCTCCCAAAGGGTTTTTCACTGCTCTTGTATAGCATGATGGTTTGCTTTACGTGATTTCTCACTGCTCAATTGTTATTTACTTTTATTACTTACTGAGTTGGAGTACTCACTTTACTCCTTGCACCTCGCGTGCAGTTGCAGGTATTCATTCATGCGGTAGCGGGTATTGGCTGCGTGGGGGCAGAGTTGTAGAGGTTTTAGAGAGGTGACTGCCTGCGTTCGCAGCACCGCTGTCTTTCTATGTTATTCATTATTCTTTATCACTGTATTTCTAGACTGTAAAGTGGGAATATCATTCTTATAGATGCTCGTGACTTGTGACACCTCGGTCGGACTGTGTGGGGTTGTAATTACATTAAATTTATTTCATTAAATCATTTTTGAACTGTTATTTAACTAATTAAATGCTTAAAAGTGGTGTCCCAAAATGGTCTGGCTGGCATTGTCTTCACGAGAGGCGTCATCACGATCGGAGCGAGGTTTGGGTCGTGACACAGCCGATGTTAAGATTTAAATAAAGTTGGCGATGTTTCAGCCGATGTAAAGTATAAATATAAATGGCGATATTTCAACCGATGTAAAGATTTAAATAAAGTTGGCGATATTTTAGCCGATGTAAAGCATAAATATAAATGGGGGTATTTTAGCCGATGAGGATTTAAATGAAGTTAGCGATATTTCAGCGATGCAGGATTAAGTAAAGTTCGCGATATTTCAGCCGATGTAAAGATTTAAATAAAGTTGGCGATATTTCAGCCATGCAGGATTAAGTAAAGTTGGCGATATTTCAACTGATGGGGATTTAAATGAAGTTGGCGATATTTTAGCCATGCAGGATTAAGTAAAGTTAGCGATATTTTAGCCGATGGGGATTTAAATGAAGTTGGCAGTATTTCAGCCATGCAGGATTTAAATAAAGTTGGCGATATTTGAGCCGATGTGAATAAGAGGTGGCGATATTTCAGCCATGCCGGATGGAGGTAGTGCTTAACCTCGAAAGGCAGAAAGGTAGCCTTATGCAACGCAAGAAAAATATAGATGGAGACAATGCTTAGTCTCGGAAGGCAGGAAGGTAGCTTTATACATTGCAGGGAAAATGCTGATGGAGACAATGCTTAGTCTCGGAAGGCAGAAAGGTAGCCTTATTCAATGCAAGAGAAATGTAGGATGGAGACAATGCTTAGTCTCGGAAGGCAGGAAGGTAGCCTTATGCAATGCAGAGAAATACAGATGGAAACAATGCTTAGTCTTGGAAGGCAGAAAGGTAGACTTATGCAATGCAAGAAAAATGCAGATAGAGACAATGCTTAGTTTCGAAAGGCAGGAAGGTAGCCTTATGCAAAGCAGAGAAATGCAGATGGAGCCAATACTTAGTCTCGGAAGGCATAAAGGTAGCCTTATGCAATGCAGAGAAATGCAGATGGATACAATGCTTAGTCTTGGAAGGCAGAAAGGTAGCCTTATGCAATGCACGAAATAAAAGTGAAGAGTAACAATATTCCTTAGCTGAGAGACGATAGATGCTACTTGATTGTCACTGTGGCTGCTGGGGATGTCGCGTGCGAATAGCACTTGTAAATAGGCGATGATTCTGAGAGTTGTATTCCTGAAAAAGTATGAGTATGTAGTCGTATCTGATGATTTTATCTCTTGGGTGCCTGCATCCAAAGAAAAGTAGTGAGTTTTGTAAAGGGGAAGGTTAGTTCGTCTTCCCGTGGCCCCCCTCGTCCAACTCGGTTCTTGTTTTCATTGGGGTAGCGTCGCTAAACAAAGCAGTTTTGATAGTAGCCATGCATAATTTAGTAAAAATATGATGTAAATACATAATTTAAAATGATTTTCTTTTAGATGAACTGACGACTGCGACGCGGTTCAAGATATTGCGACCTCTTTTGCTCCAAAATTTTGAGGGTCTTCCTCAAAATTCTGCCCCAGTTTAATGGGCTGGTGTTTATGGCGGCTGCGTGCGATGAATGGCTGAAAGTTGACTTTAGAATTTTGAGGGTCCTCCTCCAAACTCTGTCCCAGTTTCCAATATCGGGGAAAATGAAAATTTTATTGAACTGTGACCGAACCCATAGGGATGCCTACGTATTCCCTCTTAAACGGGAATCAGGTTAGGCGTAGTTCAAATTACAACATACAGAAATTATAATGATTACACATAATAACGCTTGACTGAATCTGAATTAATCAGCTTTGGCCAGACTTCTCCATCCATTTCTGCGAGTATGAGGGCTCCTCCAGTTAGAACCCGATGAACCATGTACGGACCTTGCCAGTTGGGAGAGAATTTCCCCTTGGCTTCATCTTGATGTGGGAATATCATATTCAACACCAGCTGCCCTGGTGTAAACTTTCTCGGCTTGACTCTTTTATTGAAAGCTCTGGACATTCTGTTCTGATACAATTGGCCATAGCAAACCGCATTCATTATTTTCCCAACTATAAGGGCTAATTGCTCGTGGCGACCTTTTTTCCGTTCTGCATCGTCTAGCTCCGCTTCCTGTATAATCCTCAGGGAGGGAATCTCTACCTCGACTGGAATGACTGCCTCGGTACCGTAAAGCAACATATATGGTGTCGCCCCAGTTGATGTGCGAACTGTGGTACGGTATCCCAATAAAGCAAAGGATAGCTTTTCATGCCACTGTTTGTGTTTTCTATCATTTTCCTTAGTATCTTCTTGATGTTCTTATTGGCCGCTTCTACAGTTCAATTCATCTGAGGTCTGTAGGTTATATAATTCTTGTGATTGATCTTGAATGTCTCACACATTGCTTTTATCAGATCACTGTTGAGATTTGAACCATTATCAGTGATGATTGACTCTGGGACGCCGAACCGGCAAATGATACGGTCGCGGACAAAGTCTACCACACCCTTCTTGGTTACTACCTTATATGATGCTGCTTCAACCTATTTGGTGAAATAATCAATTGCCACTAGAATGAACCTGTGCCCGTTTGATGCGGCACGCTCGATAGGTCTGCTAACATCCATTCCCCAAGCGGCGAACGGCCATGGTGAGCTTGTTACAGTAAGCTCATTTGGAGGCACCTTTATCATGTCTGCATGTATCTGACAGTGATGGAACTTTCGGACATACTGGATACAATCCGTTTTCATAGTCATCCAAAAATATCCAGCTCAGAGTATTTTCTTGGCTAAGACAAAGCCATTCATATGTGGACCGTAGGTCCCTGCATGCACTTCTTCTAATAACTTGCACGCTTCCTTTGCTTCGACATACCTTAGAAATCCCAAATTGGAAGTCCTCCTGTACAAGATTCCTCCACTGTGAAAGAAACTGTTGGATAACCTTCGAAGTGTGCGCTTCTGAGTAGTGTTTGCCAGTTCTGGAAATTCCCCTGTGGCTAGATATTCCTTGATATCATGAAACCAAGGTTTTTTGTCCGCTTCTTTCTGGACATGAGCATAATAAGTCGGCTGATTATGGATCTTCACAAAAATAGGGTCAATGAAATTTGTGACGGGTACTGTATTATGGATGATAGGGTAGCCAATGCATGGGCAAACTCATTCTGGACTCAAGGGACATGCTGAAACTCTGTCTCTGTGAATCTCTTCCTCAACTCCTGTACATGATACAGATAAGGGAGTATCTTGGAATTCTTGGTTGCCCATTCTTCTCAGACCTGATGTATGAGAAAATCTGAATCCCCAATCACTAGCAACTCCTGAACGTTCATGTCAATGTCCAACTTGAGCCCTAAGATGCAGACTTTGTATTTGTCCATGTTGTTGGTGCATGGGAATCTGAGCTTCACAGACATTGGATAATGCTGACCGGTTTCTGATACTAGGACTGCTCATATGCCAACTCCTTTAAAGTTTACTACTCTATCAAAAAACATTCTCTAACCGTCATAGGATTCTGTGATATCTTCTCCTATGAAGGATACCTCCTCATCAGGAAAATACGTCTTCAGAGGCTCATATTCTCCATCCACAGGGTTTTCAGCGAGGTGATCTGCTAGTGGATGTCCTTTGATTGCTTTCTGCATCACGTAGATGATGTCGAATTCACTCAGCAGAATTTGCCACTTGGCCAGCTTGCTAGTAGGCATGGGATTTTGAAAGATGTACTTCAGCGGATCCATTCTAGATATGAGATAATAGTATAGGCACAGAAATAGTGCCTCAGTTTCTGAGCTACCCAAGTTAGAGCACAACAAGTGCGTTCCAATAGTGAAAATTGGGCCTCGTACATGGTGAACTTCTTGCTGAGATAGTATATTACCTGCTTCTCCCCCCCTCCCCCCATTTTATCATGTTGTCCCAAAAACAACCGAATGCCCCATCCAATACTACAAGATAGAGCAATAGTGGTCTACCCGGTTCGGGTGGGACTAGAACTGGCGGCGTTGAAAGGTATTCCTGATTCTGTCGAAGGCTTTCTGACAATCATCAGTCCATTTAGTGGTGGATTCCTTCTTCAACATTATTAAAGATTGGTTCACAAATGATAGTGGACTGGGCTATGAACCGGCGAATGTAGTTGAGTCTTCCTAGTAAACTCATAACCTCTTTCTTGTTCTTTGGCGGTGGCAATTCTTGAATGGACTTAACCTTTGATGGATTCAACTCTATTCCTTGGTGACTTATGATGAACCCAAGCAACTTTCCAGTAGGAACCCCGAATACGCACTTGGCGGGATTCAGTTTTAAGTTGTACCTTCTTAATCTATTGAAGAATTTCCTTAAATCTTCCATGTGGTCAGTGACTTTCTTGGATTTGATGATGACATCATCTACATACACCTCGATCTCTTTGTGTATCATTTCATGGAAGATAGTAGTCATGGCCCTCATGTAGGTGGCCCCAGCATTCTTTAATCCAAATGGCATCATCTTGTAACAATACATCCCCATGGCGTAATGAGAGCCATTTTCTCCGCATCTTCTTCGTCCATCCATATCTGATGGTACCCAGCAAAACAATCGACGAATGACTGCAGCTCGTGCTTGGCACAGTTGCCAATCAGGATGTGTATGTTCGGCAAGGGGAAGTCATCTTTCGGACTGTCCCGGTTAAGGTCCCGGTGGTCGACACAGACTCTGACCTTCCCATCCTTCTTTGGCACTGGCACAATGTTGGCCAACCATATTGGATATTCCACTACCCTGAGGACCTTGTCTTTGACTTGTTTGGTAACTTCCTCCTTGATTTTCAAACTCATGTCTGGCTTGAACTTTCTGAGCTTTTGCTTTACCGGCGGACATGTTGGATCTGTTGGCAGTTTGTGAGCTACAATAGATGTACTGAGGCCGGTCATATCATCATACGACCAGGAAAATATGTACTCATATTCTTTTAAGAACTCAGTGTACTCTTCCTTTTCTGACGGTGATAGGTGAACACTGATGCGCGTTTCCTTGACATTCTCCGTATTCCCCAAGTTGACGACCTCAATTTCGTCCAGGTTAGACTTAGGCCTATTCTCAAAGTCCTCAACCTCTTTAACGACCTCTTCTGGTATATCATCCTCTTCTGATTCTATATCCATTTGTTTCGTTATCTCATCGCATGTCACATTCGTCGGTTAATCAAGATAAGTAATAGTAATGTTGTGTAAATAAAGCAAATGATAGAGAAAATAATAAGAGCGAGATTTATAAGAAACTAAAATACTTTGATAAATTCCATAATTGTTTTTAACTCGGAGCTCTTTTCAAAATTTAAAGATAATACGGAGTGGAAATCGACTAGCGGAAAACTAAAAGATAATGCATAGTGCTTTGTTCAGCCTTGCTACCCTGAAGCTTTCTGGGCCTTAGTGGTTCTGACGGACCAGTTGTCGAGATGCGCTCCTCGGCTCACAGCTTGTATGGAAGGGCCTTCCTCCCCTTCCTCCTCAAAAATGACATGACAGTCCATATCTTCTTCTTCCAAGAACATATTCTTCATCGCCGCTAATGTTTCTTCTTCCTCTTACCCATATAAGATGTCTGCCGACTGCAAAGTCTGTTTTAGGCGGGGTATCGGGTGCTCCAGCGAATAGTAAGGATCGTGCCATGGTGGCGACCAGTTCCTGAATTCTTGCCAAGTATATCTATACCCTAACCTGAAGGTGGTACCATGCTTCTTCAGTTTGATAGGCTTGGTAATTCCCAGGAGGTTTTTACCGAGCCCTTTGCTAGGTTCATACCCTCTCCAATTTAGTATAATTTCTATCTTGTTATCCCACCACTTATCTTTGTCCACAGCGTTGACTTGCTCGATGTGATGGTAGGTTTCTTCACCTAACTTCCTTCTTCCTCCAATCGCTGGGATGGTCTGGCGACTGCATATGGGGTTACTACCGTCGCCATAAATGATCACCTCTTGGTGATTCCACTCAAACTTCACTTCCTGGTGCAGGGTTGATGCTACAGCTCCAGCGGCATGGATCCAAGGCCGTCCCAATAGTAAGTTGTAAAATGCTGGGATGTCTATCACTTGAAAATCGATGTCGAACCAAGTTGGTCCCATTTGCAGACATAAACTGATCTCCCCAATAGTGGACCTTTGGGAACCATTGAAAGCTTTGACGTTGATAGCCCCATCCTTGATTTCATGTAGACTCTTCCCCAATGTTCTGAGGGTCACTAATGGACAAATATTGAGGCTGGACCCTCTATCAATCAAAGTCATGGTGATGAAATAGTCTTCACACTGCACAGTGATGTGCAAAGCTTTGTTATGGCTTAAACATTCAGGGGGCAACTCATCCTCATGGAAAGTGATTTTATGACTCTCCAATATCTGCCACACCAAGCTAAAACAGTTATGTTACTGGGTACATACTCCTCGCTTAATATCTTCATCAGGGCATTCTTATGTGTCTCGGAGCTTTACGAGATAGCTAAGATGGAGACCTGCGCTGGTGTTTTATTAGTTGATCAAAAACTGAGTATTCTTTTGCCTGTATCTTCTGCCATAGATCATCGGGCCCAATTTCAATAGGCCGTCCAGATGCCTGCTTACTTGATTCAACTAAGTGCTCCGGAGTATAAATTCTGCCGATCCTGGTCATACCTTGTGCTGCAATTGCTTCTCCAGACCTAGTTTTTCCCTTCCTTATCGCCTCGGTGGTGTAATCCTAAGGAATGGCCTGTGTATGGAACGGTGTTGTGGCTGACATTGCTACAAGAATGGGCACCCTTGTTTTGGGCGGTAACACAGCAACTTCAAATGGTACAGGTGCCTTTGGAGACCTAAACTCTACCTCAATTAGCTCTTCGGTCTTTGTGGATGACAGTGTTCCAAGCTCGAGAGGAATGGACATATTTACTTCAGTATCCCCAGAGGGCTGGATCTGGACTACAATTGGATTTAGTGTGACTGTTGGTTTCTTGGGCTCGTCACCTTCGACAATTAATCAAATCGACCCTTTGGGGTCCCAATCATCTTCTACCTCGATCATGTGCACATACCCATCCTTATGATCATGCAAGAGATTGTTGCAAACATTAGGAGCAGGCTCCTTTGTCACGATGATTTTGATGTAAATTAGAGCCTGGATTTTATCTTTCAAAGATCGGCATTCATTAATGGTATGCCCTTTCATGCCGGAATGGTATGCACATGTTTTGTTTATATTAACCCATTGGGAAGCATTTTCTGGAGTTATGACAGGGATTGGGGTGACGTAACCGGCAGATTTGAGCCTTTCATATAGCTGGTCGATTGGCTCGGCGATGGCAGTGTATTGCTTGGGAGGTCTACGGTCGAAGTTAGGACGTGGTCTAGGAAAGTTTTGGCGGGCGGGAGGTGATTGATAGTGAGAAGGTTGAGCATTATAGGATTGGTAAATAGGTGCGGGTTAGGAATATCTTAGTGAGGTAGGTTGATATGCGGGGGATGGAGATGAATGGTAAGTAGATGGTGGAATTTGGTAAGAGGGTGGAGGTGCTTGGTAATTAGGGATAGGTTGATATGTGAGAGGAGGTACCGGGTAAGCTTAGTAATTTACTGGGGCCTTGGTTCTCTGTGCAACCATCATGGCACTCACATCCCTTTTCTTGGATGTGCCACCAGATTGTAGGGCTTTGTTGGTAGCCTGTAGTGCCTCAAAATTAGTGACTATACCGCTTTTAATGCCTTCCTCGATCCTTTCCCCTAGTTTGATGATGTCAGAGAATTTCTGGCCCTCAATCAACATCAACCTCTCATAGTACTGTGGGTCTTGAGCCCGGACGAAAAACCGATTCATTTGTTCTTCTTCCAAGGCCGGCCTGACTTTAGCAGCCTTTGATCTCCAACGAGTAGCATACTCGCGGAACGTCTCTGTAGGTATTTTCTTAAAATCCTGGATGTAGAAGACGTCTCACGCATTCTCCGTATTGAATCTGAACCTGTCCATAAAATCGGACGCCATTCCTACCCAGTTTGTCCACTTCTTGGGGTCTTGGCTAATGTACCAAGATAGCGCATCACCTTTCAAACTTCTCATGAAGAGCTTCATGCGAATCTTTTCATCTCTTCCGACACCGACCAGTTTATCATAGTATGTCCTCAAATGGACTCTAGGATCTCCGGAGCCATCAAACATTTCGAACTTAGGAGGTTTGTAACCCTCGAGAAGTTCGACGTCTGGCTAAATGCAAAGGTCCTCATAATTCAAACCCTCAATACCTTTGTTTCCTTCAACACCCTGGACTCGGCTAGTCAGTTTCTTAAGCTCTGCGGCCAGATTCTTGAGGAGGAAGTCTCTGTCATCAGACTCCAGTGTGTTTGAAATAGGTTAAGTGTATTGTGGCATGGTTTCCACATAGATGGGAGTGTGGTGGGGATGATCTGGTTTAGGAATGAGGAGCAGGGTGTTGTTTGAAGTGTTACAAATGTTGCAATTTTGATGGGGAGCGGGTTGTTTCTGTGGTTTCGGGATGTTCTATGGAGGTATAGGATTTTGAGCATTGGGAAAGTTGACGTCTGGGAAGTGAGGGAGAATGAAAAGCTTTCCAAGTTCCGAACTTGGTCCAGTTCTTCTTGAAATTTCAGTAACTTCTGTTCGAGTTGGGTGGCACTTTCTTTGGACACCTGAACACCCTGAGGAACATCTACCCTTTCAACTGAGTTCTCCTTCCTGGCGTTGCTCAAGTCTTCCATTTTTTCCTTGTTCTTGTTTCTGATAGGACTCAGAGGAGGAGGAGGTGGAGGGCCCTTAGATCTTGTGGAGTAGGATGATGATGCAAGAGTGCACGAACTAACCTTTTGGGGAGGGGAATAAAACAAAATAAAAACAAAAAAGTTAATAAGTTAGTACGGATTGTGAGAAAATGTTGCAATATTTAAACATATAGTATAAGAATATAACTCGTGTCCTAAGCTGGGTGCCTCGTTGTGCCCGAGGTAAGCCTAGCGACAAGTTAATTTGGAGAACTTATAATGCTAAATGCCTCATTTTATTGATAAAAATAAGATGAATCCCAAAACGACACTAAAAACTGCAGGAAATAAAAAATGTCACTAATGGCCATTGGCCTTATTACATTTAAAGCAAAAAAAAAAGAATCCTATCTATTTGGTCCCAGAAGGACCTTCCCTATGTTGAATGTTCTTTTTGATCAAACCCTCCAGTTCGCGTAGATTTTCCAATAGAAATGCTTTTGCCAGGTTCTCTCTTTCATTTCCCTTGGCATTCTGGCATTCTGGCAGTCGGTGACTCTCTTTCTTCCAATTCTAGCAGACTGTATTCCAGATACTCCAGCTTTTTACTAGCCTTGGTGACCCTCTCTTTCCATTCATTGATCTGGTCACTTTATGGGAGATTCCTCCACCAGGTCAGCAAGAGTGAGGGTATATTGACCATACCGAAGTCGGGAACTTTGTCATTCATTTCCAATAAAACAAAAGGGTTAGACCCTTACCCCCGCCGGACTTGACTATTTGAAATTTTGAACCAATAATTAGCATTAAAGCATTTAGTTCTCTAAATAAATGCACAGAACGTGGTGGTGTCCGTTTGGGTTTCAAGAAAACCCGGTGGACTTTGGACAAGGCTATCTTAAAGAGTCATTATGCGAACAATATAACTGACTCGGCTAGGTTTGACCATGATGCATGCACAGTTGAATAGAGTGAGGTTTCTATGGGGTATTAGACTGGTACCCTTGAGCGGATAACTCAAGAGGAAAAGGCACGAAACTGTCGACTGCACCGCTGATCGACTGGTTTTACCGCAAATATACCTTAGCCAAATTTAGGGGGTAATAATGTCGGAAGAGTGCAACCACTCATTATAAGCATTGCTATAGTATTTGTTTGGCACGAGTGGAATATGATGTTGAAGATGCAATTGCAAAAATGAAACAAATTGTCACGTATTTTCACGTTCATAATTATTACAATAATTGCTCAAAAAATTACAACGGTATTGAAGGAAAGCAGTAAATGAAAGCGTTAAAGAAAAAGAAACAAAAAACCAAGTCAGTTTAGAATAAATACATTAAATAAAGCAGTAAAGTCACACATAACATGAAGTGGTAAAAGCCTAAAGATATCCCCAGCAGAGTCGCCATGTTGTCGACGCCCCCTTTTCCTCGCGAAATCAGGTTTATGACATTTGGGAAGACAACTCTATTCTCGTTTGGGAATTGGGTTTTTGATTTAAAGAGTCTCCACCTAATGATTAAGTGCATTAGGACACTAAGGGTTTAGAGTTGGAAAACCAGAGTTCGGGTAAGGGCTAGAAATTATCTCGAGGGGAAGGTGTTAGGCACCCCTCAAGATCCACTAGTGTGGTTCCCGGCCATGCTATGTTGTGACTTTAAATGCAACCAAGTATACAAATAATTCCACACATAAGGGTTGCAAATAGGTACGTAACAAACATGTTGAAATTGAGGTCTAAGTGATCTCATAATTTGTTTAAGAAAAATGTCCAAGTGCAAAAATTTAAACAAAGAAATGAATAAACGGAAATTTTGAAAAGAAGAGAATAGTGCAGTAAAAAGAGGAATTTGGTGACTGAAATGAGATATAGAATTTTATTGATAAAATAATTAAGCTACATAAGGGAAAGGGGTCCTAGGTTTGTGAAACACATGGACCATCCACACAATACCGGTATCCAATCGTATGCATGGTGTTATCGCGTGATCATCATCTCCATGTCTACCCTTCCCACCTCGTTAAGGTGTTAAGCGCGGAATGGTATCGTTACCTACTGCATGCTATTACCCGTCCCACCTATCAGTCCCGGAGGCAGTTGGAACTACTAATCCTAAAGGGGAGGGAGCTTGGCTTTTCAGAGTTTTAAAAGGATAAAAATCTAGGGCGACAGTCAAAAAACATAATGCAGTTAAAGGGGAACTAGTAGAAACTAAGGGCTCAAACAGGCCTCCTCATTTTAAGAAATAAATTATTTAGCATGTCTTACACATACTGATTTGGTATAAATTAAATTAAGGCGTAGGATAGGTTGATTTACAACATATTTTCCAGACATGGAATCCAAATTAGTCCTACTTAGATGTAGTTGTCAAAAACTGACATAGTTAATTAATTACTTAACTATTTGCCTATGTGTTAAACGAGACCTATAGGCATGATATCTATTAATGAAGGAATAAACTGATTGTAAAAAAGAATTATTGGTTGTAAGCTCTGCGAGTGTTAAACAAATTTCCACTGATTTTAAACTTAGGAGCGAATGGGCGATTCAAATTTAGTTGATAGCTCCTATAGGCATGCTCTCTAGGCGTTATTAATTTTATCACTGTTATTGTCATGCAGAGATCCTATGGGCAGGTCATCTATATGCAATTGGTTATTTTAACTCCCATAAGTAGATTTGCCTAGTGACCGATGCATATGGAAAATGCAGGAAATCCTATAGGCACATTATCTATATGATATGCAGAGTTTCAGCAACGATTTATGGACATGGTATTTATATGAAGTGCAGAAAACCTATGAGCATGGTATCTATGCGAGATACAGAGGTTTGAATGTAGTAAGTCCTACAAACATCGTATCTACATGAGATGCTAAATTTTGAAAGTAATAATTCCTAAAACATGATATCTACATGAGGTGCTGAATTTTGAAAATAATAATTCCTAAAAACATGGTATTTACATGAGGTGCTGAATTTTGAAAGTAAATATCCCTAAAACATGGTATCTACCCCTTTGCGTGCATTCGATCCCATCCCTTTCACTATACACCCCAGTAGTTATTACAAAATTTATTACAGACCAAATGAATCAGAGGAAAGAATAAAATTACATCAATGATTACATCTACATCTAATCAGCCTAATCTAGACTCAGAGTCTAATAATATAAGATAAACCAACTTCCAGGATCGGATTCTCCAAAGCCTTTCTCTTATTTGGGATGTGTCAAAGTTCCAAGGAACTTTAAGAGTTCCAGGCAATGCTTACACCCCAAATATCATTGTAGAATCAGATTATAGTGCAGTGTGGAATGGCCAGCCCTCAAATGTCCAAGTTTAGAGAGAACTCAAGGTTCCAAGGAAAGGCTCATAGGAGGGGGCAGAACTTAGAGACTAGGAGTAAGTGTAAGTGCAATAAAAGGGAATTAAGGGGAGTTAAGACCTTGTTGAAGGTCAGGTTCAGCCCTGGACAGCAATTGGGGTGTTGTCAGGCCATACCTTAACTCAACACACATAGGGGAATGAGGTAAGGGAGCAATTGTTTGTACTAGCAGCGAGAAACAAAGAAAGAGCAGGCAAAAGCATGTAGGTACTTCAAAAATTAACTTTGCAGAGAGTTGAAAGCATACATGGATACAAAGACTATAAATAAACACATTAGAATGATATTGAAATTAATTTTAGGACATACCAGTTCAAAGAAGCAAGTAAGGAGAAACAGTAGCCTTATGAAATCCAAAGTGTAGTCAAGAAGCAAGAGTATAAGTTTAGAAGAGAGTTGTGATTTTTTGTGTGCTTAATCGTGTGTGGAGGATTATTCAATCGTGTATTTATAGTGCATAATGGAAATAGAAATAGGTAAGAAAATAGTTTGAGAATCAATCACACAAGGTTTCCCTTTAATTAAGGAATTCTGATTTCAAACGAGCAAAGTAAATAAGAAAAGGGGTTAACTAAACATTTTTCAAAGTAGCGCAAGAAGGGGTGAATACATAATAGTTATTTAAGGGAAGGGTTTTGACAGTACATAGTTGTTCAAATTAAGGAAAGGAAACCAATTTACAGCCAAGCAATCATGAGTTGAAAATTCTGTATGAATGAACCAAGTCAGAAAAAGGTAAAGAGAGGCTTTACTTAAGAAGAATTAGCAACAATCAATTAAGCCCAAAAAAAAAGATTCTGATTCAAACATACGTCGGAAAACCTTTTTGAAGAAATCTTTTAACACACATATAAAAGAGACTGTCATGCTAATCAGAAGAGTCTAGTATAGAAGAATCAGAGTCATACACAAAAGGGTTCGAATTCAATACATAGATCCAAAGCGAGTTTGAGAGAGTCCAGGGCTCAAATAGAACCCTAGTCCAAACACACAAGACCAAACTCGCCCAAAAACCCCAAATCCTAGGGTTTTCGATTTGAATCAGATGCAAAGAAGACAAAATGAGGAAACAGGCAAATACAGTAGAAAGTTCAAAGTAAACAGAGTAAGAAAATTAATTTGATACATAATGAGAGCAAAAGAAACAGTAGAGGAAAACATGTTTAAGCAGGTATTCTAGAGGAAACTTAAAAAGCTAAAAATAATAAGAACACTTAATCAACGCGGTAGGAAAATACAGTAGGCGAAGCATATCAAGTCATAGTGGGAGGCAAATAGCAGAACATCGTGAAGAGCATACAAACACATAGGGTAGAAACACAGTAGAAGAACATGCGTCGTAAAAGGAAAACATAAGAACATAGTAGAGACAAACATACATAAAGAAAGGGAAAAGAAAAGTCAGAAAAACACTTAAGCATTTTCAGAAACCCTAAATCGAAAAGAAGTGACTTTGAAAGTAAAATTTTTAAAGAAAAGTTGGGGAAATCTTTTGAGAACTCAAAAAAATAGAGCATGAATACACACAGATCTGAAGAGAATCAGAGAAAAACCTCGAATAGCTAGGGTTTCAAGTGAACCCTAGAATGAGAAAGGCTTGGAAAAGGTCTGATCTAAGTCGGATAAGGCCGGAAACAGGCTCAGGAGGCTAAGATATGCCGGAGATGGCTGGAAACCTCAAGTCGGCGGAGGTCTGAGTGGATACCTTTGAAGTCTACCCTCAAACCTTCGAGTACCAGGCACGCATGAGCGATAGGAGGTGAGTATGAGGGTTCCATGGCCTAAGAAGCCATGGAAATCGGCGAGAATCGAAGGGATTAGGGTTAGTTTGGGTAGCGGTGACTAGGGTTTGCAGAGAGAATGGGAGAGGAAGGGGATTCAAGGGCGGCAGGTTAGGGGAAATGAATTAGGGTTGGGGGGGTTTGGTAAATTAAAAAAGGAAAGGTGGGGTGTGAGCCGTTGATCTTTAGATCAACGGCTGTGATTAAAAGAAAGGCCTGGTCGGGTAATTTAAACGGGTTAAGGGTTAGGTTGGACTGGTCCAGAATTGGGCCTGGAATGGGGTCAATTAAGGGGATTAATATGGCTATAATTGAAATGCAGATGGGCTATATATTAAATAGCCAATTTTCCCTTTTTAATTTAATTAAAATGGTTTAAAATGATTTTAAAAACAAATTGAAAGCACTGAACTAATTAATAATATATAAACATTAATCTAAAAATACTGGGAATATTTTTATAATTGTAAAATGCTATTAATCATAATATAGGCTATAATTGCAATTTTATGCAATTTAGCTTTAAAATTATCAAATAAATTTATAAAAATATGCTAATATCACCTTAATTATATTGTGGTGTAAATATGAGGATGGAAATAAATAACTCACCAAATGATAGTTTTGGGAATAATTATTGGATTTTTGCAAATAATAAAAATAATTTTAAAAAGCTTTAAAATTAGGAAAAATATCAAAATTGTTGGGCATACTTATATATGCATGTACATGCTATTTTGAGAATATTTTGAGTATAAAAATAGGTAGGAAAAATTGGGTATCAACATCGCATAGAGGAAAAGAGGCCTGGACAGAATGGTTTTTAATAATATTTCATCCGCGAGCTAAGTCTTATTTTCACCATTGTTGAGCATCCTTGAGAGCTTTTGGACGGGAATTGAAGAGGGTTTCGACTGGGATTGATTGGAGGTGAGTTCTATGAACTAAAAACATGATTTAATTGTAGAATAAACCTAGAAATTCATGAAAACTTAGCAAAAAGGGGAAGAGCTAGGGCTTGAAATTTGATATTCCAAATTGGGTTTTGATGTGCCATTTGAGCTCGGATTTAGGAGTTCTTGGTATGTATGGACTCGTGTTGAGATAAGGAATGCGTTGATGTTAAATTTTCTGAATTTTGAGAACTGGGCCTGGGGCTCGAGTTTTGCTAATTTTGAGATTTTTGCTATTTTTCGATTGTTTTCGATTGGGTATTGTTCCATTGGCATATTGTGACGTATTCGTTGTGGTTTTGATCAGATTCGATGCACTAGGAGGACGATTTGAGAGACAAGGGCATAGAGAGATAGGATTTGGGCCGGCTTGAGGTGAGTAATAGAAGTAAATGATGTCCTGAGGGTTTGAAACCCCGGATTTGCACATCGTAGTGCTATATTAATGTGACTTGCACGCTGGATAGCGAGCTTGGGGTAGAGCACCATTGGGGATTGAGACTTGGTCCGTCCCGATAGATGAATTTACTGCGTATTTGACAGAATATCACCTGTTATCATTATGATTTGAGCTAATTGTCATATTTGGGCTTCGTGCCAATTGATTGAATCCTTCAAGGATTGCTATTACTGGTTTCTTACTATTTTTAGATATAATTGAACTTAGTCCTAGTATTTAATACTGTTTTTGCAAACTCAGCCACTTTTTTCTCAAACTTGAAACTTAAATAATATTTCTAATGAAGTTTGGGCTGAATATTTATATATTATTATGCCCGAGGGGCTTATGTGATTCTGGAATGAGTATGGGATCGGGATGCGCGCCGTAGCAGTATTATACTGATATTGATATGAGGCCGAGGGCCTAGTTGATGCCACATGATGGCTTTATATTGCTCTTGGGTCGTAAGGGGCCCCTCCCGGAGTCTGCACACCCCCAGTGAGCGCCATCGATGATAAATAAATGGAGTGAGCTGCACGCTGCAGCGGGTACTAGAGAGTATCGGACTATGTGTTGCATTTCATATTTGACTATCATTTACTTACTTATCTGTTATAGTATTTCCTTAATTGTTTTCATTGGTTTACGAACTTTATACTACTTGGTTTAAATTGCTGCATTTATAGAATTACTTTGTGCCTATTCAGGATTTCTTATTCTCAGCCTTTATTTATGTTTATTACTCACTGGGTCGGAGTACTCACATTACTCCCTGCACCTTGTGTGCAGATCCAGGTGCATCTGAGGCTAAGTGAGGACTTCTCTGCCGAGCAGCTTATCCGGGAGTATCAAGGTAGCTTTATGACGTCCACAGTCCTGATCTTCCCTTCTATCTTATTGTTTCATTTCCGTATTTCTTTAGAAAGATATGTAGTAGGTTGATACTCATATATTAGAGGCTCAGACTTGTGACACCGTATTCTTCGGGCTGTGCAGTAGTATTGACATTTGGGATTTTCGCATATTTTAACTCTATTTCAGAATTTCAGTATGATGACTTAGTAATTTATCTGTGTTAATTAATTCATGAATTGTATAAAAATGGTTGATGTTATTAAATTGGTCGGGCTTGCCTAGTAGTTTATTGGGCGCCATCATGATCGGGGTTGGGGTCGTGACAAGTTGGTATCAGAGGCTAGGTTGCTTGGTATCGCGAGTCATGAGCTGGTTGGTAGAGTCTCGTGGATCGGTACGGAGGCGTCTGTATTTATCCTCGGGATGTTGCAGAACCTTTAGGAGAACTTCACATTCTTGAAATTCTTATTGTGCGACTTTATTGACTGAGAACTAAAGTTATATTATTCTATTCTCTCATTGATGGTGAGTACACGAGCTACTGGACATGGCGGACGACCACCAGTACCACCTACTGAGGCCACAAGAGGTCGTGGATGCGGTCGTGGTCGTGGCAGAGGCAGAGCAGCCGAGGCAGCACCTACGGATCCACCAGTTGCCCCAGCTCAGGATCAGGCTCCAGTTGTGGTCACACCAGCAGCACCTGTTCAGGCACCAGTTGTGCCTATCGTGATTCTGGTCCATCAGGAGGCCTTGGCACAGATATTATCAGTTTGCACTAGCTTGGCTCAGGACGTTTCAGCCACCACAGCAGTAGTAGCAGCTACTTCGCATGCTAGGGGAGGCAATCAGACCCTCGCTGCTCACACACCTGAGCAGGTGGTGTAGGGACTACAGACACCAGGGGTACCTCCAGCTCAGCAGGTCATACCAGCTTAGGGCTTCATAGTTCCAGCTATGCCAGACGATGAGCAGCGTCATCTCGAGAGGTTCGGTAGGCTCCAGCGTCCGACATTCAGTGGTGCTGAGGGCGAGGATGCCCCGGGTTTTCTTGATAGGTGTCAGCATATGCTCCGTATGGAGGGGATCCTTAAGTCGAGTGGTGTGGCATTTACCACCTTTCAGTTTACCGAGGTTGCTCTTACTTGGTGGGAGGACTTTGAGAGGCGTAGGCCTGTCGGTGTAGCACCCCTTTCTTAGCAGTAGTTCTCCGCTCTTTTCCTGGAGAAGTATGTACCTTAGTCCCGTAGAGAGGAGTTGTGTAGGCAGTTTGAGTGATTGACGCAGGGGGATATGACAGTGACTCGGTATGAGATGAGGTTTTCACAGTTGTCCCGTCATGCTATTTGGATGGTTCCGTCAGATCGTGAGAGGATTAGGAGATTTGTGGATGGCCTTAACTACCATCTCCGTATTTTGATGACTAGAGAGAGAGTATTGGGTGCTACGTTTGAGGAGGTGGTGGATATCACTCGTGAGATCGAGTCAATTCGCCGTAGAGAGTAAGAGGAGAGGGAAGCCAAGAGGCCTCGTGGATCGGGCAGTTATAGTGGTAGAGGTCGTTATTTCAGGCCTGCTCAGTCGGCTCATCCAGAGTATCGTGGGGGATCTTCAGTCCATGGTCATCATGGGTCCTAGCAAGGCCAATCTTCACTCAGCGCCCTCCTAGCTCAGAGTTCATCTCATGCCCCATCAGCTCAGGGTTCTTCTGCGTCGAGTGAATCTTCTAGTCACCCCGGTGCGAGGGATTCCCTTCAGTCCCCATCTCCAGCATCGATCAGCTATTATGAGTGCGGAGAGTTTGGTCACTTGAGGAGGAAGTGCCCTTGACTTCGTGGCAGTCAGCATCAGTAGAGGGGTCAACCCTCGACTTCTGCTCTAGTAACTTTATCACCCACCTACCCAACTAAGGGTGGAGATCAGGCAGCTAGGAGTCATCCCAGAGGTAGAGGTCGATCAAGTGGTGGCCAGGCTCATTTCTATGCTATGCCGGGCAGGACAGATGCCATTACCTCAGACGCTGTCATTACAGGTATTGTTTCAGTCTGCCATAGAGACACCTCAGTATTATTTGATCTCGGTTCCACCTATTCTTATGTGTCTTCATACTTTGCTCGTTATTTGGATATGCCCCGAGAGTCTCTTTCTTTACCTGTTCATACGTCTACCCCAGTGAGCGATACTGTTATTGTGGACCGTGTGTACTGGTCATGTGTTATGATTATTGGGGGTCTAGAGATCCGAGTTGATCTATTGCTATTGAGCATGGTGGACTTTGACGTTATTCTGAGCATGGATTGGTTATCTCTGTGTCATACTATTCTAGATTGTCATGTTAAGACAGTCACTTTGGCTATTAGGGTGTACCGCAGATCGAGTGGCGTGGTGTGACTGATTATGTTCCTAGTAGAGTTATTTCTTTCTTGAAGGCCCATCGCATGGTTGGGAAGGGTTGTCTTTCCTATTTGGAGTTTGTGAGGGATGTTGGAGCTGAGACTCCTAGCATTGATTCTATTCCAGTTGTGAGGGATTTTCCCGATGTATTTCCTGCAGACCTATCGGGCATGCCACCGGACAGGGATATTGATTTTGGTATTGACCTGGTGTCGGGCACTCAGCCCATCTCTATTCTGCCATATCGTATGGCACCAGCGGAGTTGAAAGAATTGAAGGAGCAGTTTTAGGAGCTCCTAAATAAGGGGTTCACTCGGCCTAGTGTGTCACATTGGGGTGCGCCAGTTCTGTTTGTGAAGAAGAAGGATGGCACAATGAGAATGTGCATCGATTATAGGCAATTGAACAAAGTAACAGTGAAGAACAAGTATCCCCTGCCTCGCATTGATGATTTATTTAACCAGCTTCAGGGAGTGAGGGTGTTCTCCAAGATTGATTTCTATTCGAGTTATCACCAGTTAAAGATCAGGGATTCAGATATTCATAAGACTGTTTTCAAGACTAGATATGGTAACTATGAGTTTCTTGTCATGTCTTTCGGGCTGACCAATGCCCTAGCAGCATTCATGCATCTGATGAACAGTGTATTTCGGCCTTATCTAGATTTATTTGTCATTGTGTTCATTGATGATATCCTGGTATACTCGCGTAGTCAGGAGGAGCATCCGCAGCATTTGCGGGTTATATTGTAGAGATTGAGGGAGGAGAGGCTTTCTGCAAATTTCTCCAAGTGTGAGTTTTGGTTCAGTTTAGTGGCTTTCCTAGGGCACGCGGTGTCCAGCGAGGGTATTCAGGTTGACCCGAAAAAGATAGAGGCGGTGCAGAGTTGGCCTAGACAGTCCTCAGCTATAAAGATTTGTATTTTCCTTGGGTTGGCAGGCTATTATCGCCGATTTGTTTAGGGTTTTGTCCTCTATTGCATTGCCCTTGACCAAGTTGACTCATAGGGTATTTCATTTGTATGGTCAGACGAGTGTGAGAAGAGCTTTTAGAAGCTCAAGACAGCTTTGACCACAGCTCTAGTATTGGTTTTGCCATCAGCTTCAGGTTCATACACCATGTATTGTGATGCTTCGCGAGTTGGGATTCGTTGTGTATTGATATAGGAGGGTAGAGTTATCGTTTATGCTTCCCGTCAGTTGAAGCCCCATGAGCAGAACTACCCTGTTTATGATTTGGAGTTAGCTGCTATAGTTCATACATTGAAGATTTGGAGGCATTACTTGCATGGCGTATCTTGTGAGGTATTCACCGATCATCACAGTCTTCAGCATTTGTTCAAGCAAAAGGATCTTAATTTGAGGCAATTGAGGTGGCTAGAGTTACTTAAGGATTATGATATCACCATTCTGTATCACCCGGGGAAGGCCAATGTAGTGGCCGATGCTTTGAGCCAAAAGGCAGTGAGTATGGGGAGCTTGGCGTACATTCCAATTGTGGATAGGCCATTTGCAGTTGATGTTCAGGACTTGGCCAATAGGTTTGTGAGACTAGATATTTCAGAGCCCAGTCGAGTGTTGTCTTGTATGGTTTTTTGGTCTTCCTTGTATGACCGCATCAGAGAGTGTCAGTATGAGGATCCGCATTTTCTTGTCCTTAAGGACAGGGTTCAGCATGATGATGATAGGGATGTGACAATTGGATATGATGGTGTGTTGAGGATACATGGCCGGATTTGCATGCCCAACGTGGATAGTCTTCGGGAGTTGATATTAGAGGAGGCCCACAGGTAGCGGTATTCCATTTATCCGGGTGCTGCGAAGATGTATGAGGGTCTTAGACAGCACTATTGGTGGCGGAGGATGAAGAGATATATTGTGGAGTATGTAGCCCGGTGTCTTAATTGTCAGCAGGTGAAATATGAGCATCAGAGACCGGGTGGCTTGCATCAGCAGATGGTTATTCCTGAGTGGAAATGGGAGAGGATCACTATGGATTTTGTTACCGGACTCCCTCGAACTTTGAAGAAATTTGATGCTATTTGGGTGATTGTAGACAGGCTGACCAAGTCCGCGCACTTCATTCCGGTTTGTACTACTTATTATTCAGAGAGGCTGGCAGAGATTTATATCCGGGAGATTGTTCGGTTGCATGGTGTCCCAGTTTCCATCATATCAGATCGGGGCACTCAGTTTACCTCTCAGTTTTGGCAGACAGTTCAGCGAGAGTTGGGTACTCAAGTGCAATTGAGCATAACCTTTCACCCTCAGACGGACGGGCAGTCCGAGCGTACCAATCAGATATTAGAGGATATGCTACGCGCCTGTGTTATTGATTTTGGAGGGTCATGGGATATTGATATGCTACCGCTTGCAGAGTTTGCCTACAACAACAGCTATCAGTCTAGCATTCAGATGGAACCGTATGGGCCTTGCATGGGAGATGGTTGTAGATCTCCAGTTGGTTGGTTCAAGCCCGGTGAGGCTAGATTGTTGGGGACAGATTTGGTTCAGGATGCATTGGAGAAGGTGAAGGTGATTTAGGAGAGACTCCGTACAGTGCAGCCGAGATAGAAGAGTTATGCGGACAGGAAGGTCCGAGATGTATCCTATATGATTAGTGAAAAGGTCTTGCTGAAGGTTTCACCCACAAAGGGTGTTATGAGATTCGGAAAGAAAGGGAAATTGTGTCTGCAGTTCATTGGGCCTTTTGAGGTACTTAGGAAGATTGGGGAGGTGGATTATGAGATTGACTTGCCACCTAGCTTGTTGGACGTGCATCCAATTTTTCATGTTTCTATGCTCCGGAAGTATATTGGAGACCCGTCCCATGTTCTGTATTTCAGTACAGTTCAGCTGGAGGGTGACTTGACTTATGATGTAGAGCCAGAGACCAATTTAAGAAATATATTTGTATTTATAAAAGATGATTACAAAAATCCCATGAAGAGACCATACACATAATTACGAAAGCCCACGAAGGGTCCTTCCATAGAAACAAAGAAGCCAAATTAACAGCTAAAAGTCTAATCTACTTTCGGGTACATCCTCGGGAGTAATGCCTTCGAGAACCATTTCTTCGGGGCCTCATCTCCGTCTTCCAAACGGAATCTTCAAGGATCTAAAAAAAGCAAAAAATGATACAGAAGAAGTAGAAAGAGATGGATACCGAGCGGGAGATGCGGAGCAGATACCCTCACCTATTTGAGGCTTCAGGTATGTTTCTTAACTCGCTCGAGGACGAGCGTTTGTTTAAGTTAGGGAGGATGTGATGACCTGACCCGTCGTCACGTGAGTTACTACCTCGTTTCCCCCATTTTCTACTTATTTATGCTTCATTATGAGTGTCTTGTGTGAACGAGTTGATTTGGATTGATTTTAGAAGGAAATGAGACGCTTAGTCTCTTTAAGGAAGGCTTGTTTTGAAAAAGTCAACCATATATTGACTTATGTGTTAGGAGCCTCGGATATGGATTCCGATGATTCGGTTAGCTTCGGGGTATGATTTATGACTTAGGAGTGTGATCGGAAGTGATTTTGTAGGTCCGGTGTAGAATTAGGCTTGAATTGGCGAAGTTAGTATTTTGGCGAATTCCGGTTGATAGGTGATATTTTGATCAGAGGGTCGGAATGGAATTCTGAGAGATGTTTTAGCTTCGTTAGGTGATTTTGGATGTGTATGCAAAATTTTAGTTCATTCGGAGGCATTTTGGTTGGGTTTTTTATCAAATGCGTGTTTCAGAAGTTTTAGAAGAACTGAGGCTTGAATCCGATGTAATTTGATGGTTTTGGTGTTGTTTGAGGTGTTTTGATGATTGGAGCAAGTTTCAATGATGTTTTAGGATGCGTTGATGCTTTTGGTTGAGGTCCTGAGGGCCTCAAGGTGTTTTCGGATGGCCAACAGAAGGTTTTTAGGACTTTGGATGCTACAGAAAATTGCAGGTCAGTGCTGCAGAGTTTTGCTCTATGCGATTGCAGGAGAGGCTTTGCGATCGCATAGAAGGATTTTTTTGGGGGGCTGGTCAGTTGTTCAATGCAATCACAGGGTTGTGTTCGCGATCGCGTAGAGTCGATAGTTCATGCAGTGCGATCGCGGGAGAGTTAGTGCGATCACATAGAGGAATCTTGGGAATTTGGATCATTGTTCATCGCGATCGCGTGGGTGAGTCTGCGATCGCGTAAGGTAAAGTGTTTGGTCATTTCGATCGCAGGGATGTTTATGCGATCGTGTAGTGTTAAATTTTGGAGTTTAAATTTTGTGCACTGCAATTGCAAGCCTGGGGCTGCGGTCGCATAGAGGAAAAGAGGCCTGGACAGAATGGTTTCTAATAATATTTCATCCGCGAGCTAAGCCTTATTTTCACCATTTTTGAGCATCATTGAGAGCTTTTGGACGGGAATTGAAGAGGGTTTCGATTGGGATTGATTGGAGGTGAGTTCTATGAACTAAAAACATGATTTAATTGTAGAATCAACCTAGAAATTCATGAAAACTTAGCAAAAAGGGGAAGAACTAGGGCTTGAAATTTGATATTCCAAATTGGGTTTTGATGGATCATTTGAGCTCGGATTTGGTAGTTCTTGGTATGTATGGACTCGTGCCGAGATAAGAAATCTGTTGATGTTAAATTTTCTGAATTTAGAGAAGTGGGTCCGAGGCTCGGGTTTTGCTAATTTTGAGACTTTTGCTATTTTTCGATTATTTTCGATTGGGTATTGCTCTATTGGCATATTGTGACATATTCGTTGTGGTTTTGATCAGATTCGACGCGCGAGAAGGTGTGAGACCCCGTAAAATTTTTGAACTCAAAACCTAGTAACTTGTGGTGTCGGCTCCGAACATGTGTTAGGAATGTGTAGAATTCTTCGCGGCGAGCGTGCTCGCTGCGGTTCAGACCCTTGGTAGTAAACTAAGCTTTAAAAATCAAAATAATCAAGTTTCCAGAGATTGTCATGGACCCTGTCCAGAATGTGGTCATAGATCAGCTATGCGGACCGCATTCCTGCCGCATAGTGAAACAGTAGATTGGTCAAAATTGATATTGAAAATGCGGTCTATTATGCGACCGCATAATCAATATGTGGACCGCATAATCGTCGCAAAAAATCCTCAAGGATTTGTGGAGGTCAATTCTGCAGTGCAACGGCGGTGGTTAGATTTACTCAAGGATTATGACATGGACATCTTGTAACTTCCAGGGAAGGCGAACGTGGTGGCCGACGCTCTCAGTCGGAAATCCATGGGAAGTTTGGCTCATCTGGGAGTGGATCAGAGGCCCTTGGCTCAGGAGGTTTATCAATTAGCCAATTTAGGGGTACGCATTTCGGCATCAGACGAAGGGAGTGTTATGGTGCATAATGGAGCGGAGTCGTCGCTTGTGACGAAAATCAAGGAGAAACAGTTTATTAATCCGGCATTGGCTCAGATGAAGGAAGCAGTTCTGAATAACAAGACTTCGGCATTCTCACTCAACAGCGAAGATGGTGTTTTGCGGTGTCAAGGTAGGTTATGTGTTCCGGATGTGGATAAGCTTCAGGAGAGGGTAATGGCAGAGGCTCATAATTCCAGGTATTTCGTGCATCCGGGTTCTACAAAAATGTATCATGACCTCAAGGAGGTTTATTGGTGGAACGGTATGAAGAGGGGTGTGGCGAACTTTGTATCTAAGTGTCCGAATTGTCAGCAAATGAAGGTCGAGCATCAGCGGCCCGGTGGGCTAACTCAGCTTATGGAAATACCGACGTGGAAATAGGAGATGATTAACATGGATTTCGTGGTGGGGTTACCTCGCACTCAGCACAAATTTGACTCAATTTGGGTAATAGTGGATCGACTCACCAAGTCAGCTCACTTCTTGCAAGTCAAGTCCACCAACACTGCAGAGCAATAAGCCAAGTTGTATATCAAGGAGATAGTAAGGCTCTATGGAATGCCACTTTCTATTATCTCGGATCGAGGGGCCCCAGTTCTCGGCAAACTTTTGGAAGAAATTTCAGCGAGGTTTGGTTACTCAGGTGAATCTCAGCACAGCTTTCCATCCGCAAACTGACGGTTAGGCCGAGCGGACTATTCAGATGCTCGAAGATATGTTGCGAGCTTGTGCCTTGGATTTCAAGGGAAATTGGGATGAGCACTTGCCACTTATAGAATTTCCTTACAATAACAGATTTCATGCTAGCATCCAAATGGCCCCATTTGAGGCATTATACGGATGAAGGTGTAGGTCTCCGATTGGGTGGTTCGAAGTGGGTGAATCAGAACTGATAGGGCCAGAACTTGTGCACCAAGCTATGGAGAAAGTTAAAATCATTCAGGAAAGGATGAAGACCGCTCAGAGTCGCCAAAAGTCTTATGCGGATGTTCGTCGGAGGGAATTGGAATTCCAAGTTGGTGATTGGAGTATTCCTAAGGGTATCCCCTATTAAGGGAATCATGCACTTCGGGAAGAAAGGTAAGTTGAGTCCTAGATATGTCGGGCTGTACTGAATTGTTCAAAGGATAGGGCAGGTGGCCTATAGGTTCTAATTGCCTCCCGAGATGTCATTAGTGCACCCGGTGTTCCACGTGTCCATGTTGAAGAAAGTGGTTGGGGATCCATCCACCATCGTGCCAGTCGAAACTATCGAGGTTAATGAAGAGTTGTCGTATGAAGAGGTTCCGGTTGCCATTCTTGATAGACAAGTCCGTAAGTTGAGAAATAAGGAAGTCGCTTCAGTCAAGGTGTTGTGGCGAAGTCAACGAGTTGAGGAAGCCACATGGGAAGCGGAGAAGGAAATGAAAGAGAAATATCCCCATCTGTTTGATCTAGCCTAGAAGAAATTAGGTGACCTTTCTATCTCAAAAACCACTTTCATTATGTCCGGATTGGTTCCTTCCTAAATGCTAGTGAAGTTCCCTCTAGTTGTGCAAGACTTATAGGTGTTGTGGTTGTCTTAAGTCCTGTGAAACATCTCTTTGGTAAATGAAAATTTGACAACGACTCTTGTGTTAAGTAATCAACTAATAGTAAGTGTAGATTGGTAATGAGTTACTTGTATGCATATACCATGTGAAAGTGATGAAATTATGTGAAACCTATTTGAATAACTGTTTCATAAGCAAAATGTATCAAGTAATCAAATGTGTGCAATTGTTAAGGTAGGAAATTGTATAACAACTGTAGGAATTGTTGTAATCCTGTTATGATGTGGAATTTGTGTTTCAGGGGCCCTCTGTCAGGTAGAAATGTCTAAATTACAAAGGAAACTCTGGCGAAATTTTTCTAAAATAAGGGGGGATGGTAAAAAGGTACAAGAACTTGCGTAACTTGTTTTCAAAACCAACTGAACCTTAGAATGCTGAAGGGTTAGGAATAAGTCCTCATTCGGGGACGAATGATTTTTAAGTGGGGGAGGATGTGAGACCCCGTAAAATTTTTGAACTCAAAACCTAGAAACTTGTGGTGTCGGCTTCGAACAAGTGTTAGGGATGTGTAGAATTCTTCGCGTCGAGCTTGCTCGCCGCGGTTCGGACCCTTGGTAGTAAACTAAGCTTTTGAGAGGCAAGGGCATAGAGAGCTAGGATTTTGGCTGGCTTAAGGTGAGTAATAGATGTAAATGATGTCCTAAGGGTTTGAAACCCCGGATTTGCACATCGTAGTGCTATATTGAGGTGACTTGCACGCCGGATAGTGAGCGTGGGGTAGAGCACCATTGGGGATTGTGACTTGGTCCGACCCGATAGATGAATTTACTGCGTATTTGACTGAATATCACCTGTTATCATTATGATTTGAGCTGATTGTCAAATTTGGGCTTCGTGCCAATTGATTGAATCCTTTAGGGATTGCTATTTCTGGTTTCTTACCATTTTTACATATAATTGAACTCAGTCCTAGTATTTAATATTGTTTTGCAAACTCAGCCACTTTTTTTCTCAAACTTGAAACTTAAATAATATTTCTAATGAAGTTTGGGCTGAATATTTATATATTATTGTTCCCGAGCGGCTTATGTGATTCTGGACTGAGTATGGGATCAGGATGCGCGTCGCAGCGGTATTATACTGATATTGATATGAGGCTGAAGGCCTAGTTGATGACACGAGATGGATTTATATTGTGCTTGGGCTGTAAGGGGCCCCTCCCGGAGTCTGCACACCGCCAGTGAGCGCCGTCGACGATAAATAAATGGAGCGGGCTGCACGCCGCAACGGGTACTAGAGAGTACCGGACTATGTGTTGCATTTCATATTTGACTGTCATTTACTTACTTATCTATTGCAGTATTTCCTTAATTGTTTTCATTGGTTTACGGACTTTATACTGCTTGGTTTAAATTGCTGCATTTATAGAATTACTTTGTGCCTATTCAGGATTTCTTATTCTCAGCCTTTATTTATGTTTATTACTCACTGGGTCGGAGTACTCACATTACTCCATGCACCTTGCGTGCAGATCCAGGTGCATCTGAGGCTGAGTGTGGACTTCCCTGCCGAGCAGCTTATCCAGGAGTATCAAGGTAGCTTCATGACGTCCGCAGTCCTGATCATCCCTTCTATCTTATTGTTTCATTTCCGCATTTCTTTAGAACGATACGTAGTAGGTTGATACTCATGTATTAGAGGCTCAGACTTGTGACACCGGATTCTTCGTGTTGTGCAGTAGTATTGTCATTTGGGATTTCTGCATGTTTTAACTCTATTTTAGAATTTCAGTATGATGACTTAGTAATTTATATGTGTTAATTAATTCTTGAACTGTATAAAAATGGCTGAGGTTATTAAATTGGTCGGGCTTGCCTAGTAGTGTGTTGGGCGCCATCACGACCGGGGTTGGGGTCGTGACACCCACTTGGGATCCCACCACCAGTCCATGTAGAGGAGCAATTTGATGAAATGGTGCCAAGGCCAACAAACAGAATCCTTAGGGATTATGCTAGACATGATCGCTTCAACTGTGAATCTAGTGTCAGAAAGCCCCCAGTGGCAGCCAACAATTTTGAAATCAGGACCGGCCTGATTCAGACAATTCAACAATCTTGTATCTTCGCTGGTGATACAAGTGAAGACCCACATAGTCATTTAATTGATTTTTCATAACCTGTAGAAACTGCTAAGTACAATGGAGTACCTCCTGAAGCTATCAAGTTAAGGTTATTTCCTTTTTCTTTAAAAGAAGATGCCAAGACTTGGTTGCGAAGTATGCCTCAAGGGTCCATTATGACATGGGACCAGTTGACTCAGAAGTTTTTAAATAAATATTTTTCCCCTGCTAAAACAACAAAGTAAGACAAGACATATCTAATTTCTTGCAGACTGATACTGAGTTAGTTTATCAAGCTTGGGAAATATTAAAAGCAATGTTAAGAAAATACCCACACCATGACATTCCTGAACATATGCAATTGTACATTTTTTATCACGGGTTAAAACCCTCTGCTAGAAATGTGATAGATACAGCTGCAGGAGGTTCTGTAATGGGAAAAACCACATAGGAATCATTGCAACTATTGAATGAAATTTTTGAAAATGCTATCCAATGGCCATCTGAGCGTGTAATAATTAAAAAGGTTGCTACAGTAAATCAGGTTGATGTTTTAAATAAACTAACGCAATAGATTGTTTCTTTGGCATAAAAGTTTGAATCTTTTTAGGTGAATATACAAAAATCAAACCAATCTGAGGCTTGTGACATGTGCGGAGGAAACCACCAGAACCATGAATGTCAAGATACCAATCAAACGGAGGAACAGGTTAATGTCATTGGTTACAAGCCATATCCTTTTGGGAGTCCAATGGCACAGAAGCATCCAGGATTTCAGTGGAGTAACCCAAATGGTGCAGAAAACTCTCAAAGCTTCCAGAAACAATAGATACAAGGTCCGCCAGGATACCAGAGTCAAAATCATGGGCAACCGAGTTACAGACCTTATCAACAAGAAGGACCATATCAACAAGCAGGGTCATACCAGCAAAGGCACCAACAAGCTCATTCAAGTCTTGATGACCTTTTATACAAGTATATCAAGCTCACTGATAAAAAGATGGAAAGCCAAAATGCATCCCTCAAAAATTTGGAAATTCAGTTAAGCCAATTGGCAGCTCTTGTGTCAGAAAAAATTTAGGGTCCATTACCAAGCAATACAGAGAAAAATCCAAAGGAGCACCTTAAGGCCATCACTTTACTGTCAGGTAAGGAACTAGATGAACCTTATGTAGACAGACAAGAAAAGAACCAGACAGAACAACAGGTAGACAAAGGTAAGAATTTTTGAAAAACCATCTAAACCATCAAAGGAGAAAGAAATAAAGAATAAGGAAGAAAAACTTTCTGAAAAAATGGCTAACCCACCTGTGACAATTCCTTTTCCACAAAAAATGAAACGAGAAAAGATTGATGGTCAATTTGCAAAGTTTTTGGAAATCTTAAAACAGATTCATATTAATATTCCTTTTACTGATGCTTTGTTGCAAATGCCTTCATATGCTAAATTTTTAAAATAAAATTTGTCAAGTAAAAGGAAATTGGAAGAAGTTTTTGTGGTAATGCTTACTAAAAAATGCAGTGCTACACTTCAAAATAAGCTACCACAAAAACTTGGAGATCCTGGCAATTTTACCATTCCATGCACTTCAGGAGGTGTATATTTTGAAAAATCACTTTGCGATTCTGGAGCTTCAATAAATTTGATGCCATTTTCTATCTTTAGAAAATTGGATCTTGGTGAAATGAAGGACATAAGTTTTTCTCTTCAGTTTGCAGATCAAAGTACTAAGAAACCTCAGGGAATAATTGAAAATGTGCTTGTAAGAGTAGATAAATTTGTTTTCCCTGTAGATTTTATAGTAGTTGAAATGAAAGAATGTCCTGATGAACCGATAATTTTGGATAGACCATTTCTTGCTACAGGAAGAGCAATCATAGATATTCATCAAGGGCAATTAATCTCTAGAGTTGATGAAGAAAGAGTCATTTTTTATATGCAAAAGACTAAGATTTTCAGGAGATGATGCATCATCTTCATGTTTTTCTATTGACATGATTAGTGATCTTGCAGATGAATTCAAAGATGATCAATTAATTTCTGACTCAATGGAAAGATGTTTGACCAAATCAGACACCGCACAAGATGATGATCCCACAATTAGGAGAGAAGCTGAAATACTGGAAAAAGATTCAGAGGATAAGGAGATGCAATCAGAAGAAGTTCAACAAAAAATTGAACTCAAAGTTCTTCCCTCTCATTTAAAATATGTTTATCTTGAGCAAGAACTATTTCTAGTAATTATTTCATCTTCTTTGAATAACAAGAAAAAAGACTAATTCAAGTCTTAAAAGCACACAAATGAGCTTTAGGGTGGACTATATAGGATATCAAAGGGATTAGTCCAGCAATTTGTACGCATATAATCCTCATGGAAGATAGATACAAGCCAATAATCCAACCCCAAAGGAGATTGAATCCCGCAACACATGAAGTGGTGAAAAAGGAGATTGTTAAGCTTCTAATGGCAGGTATTATTTACCCAATTTCAGATAGCCCTTGGGTAAGTCCATTTCAGGTAGTACCAAAGAAAGGAGGTATGACAGTTATAAAGAATAAAAATAATAAACTCATACCTACGAGGACCGTTACAAGATGGAGAGTCTGTATTGATTATAGACGTCTCAATGATGCTACTAGAAAAGATCAATTTCCTTTACCATTTATTGATCAAATGCTAGAAAGAATTGCAGGATATGATTTTTACTATTTTCTTGATGGTTATTCAGGGTATAACCAAATACCAATTGCACCCGAAGATCAGGATAAGACAACTTTCACATGTCCTCATGGAACATATGCATACAAGAGAATGTCATTTGGTCTTTGCAACTCCCCTGCTATATTTTACCATTGCATGTCAGCAATTTTTTCTGACATGACTGCCAAATTTAGTGGAGGGGCTTCTAAGGAAGCCCACGGTTTTTTGGATCAGTATCATCGCATTCTGCGTACTATGGGTTTCGTGGAGTCAAGCAGGTTCAACCTTACTACTTTTCAATTGACGGGGTCGGCATATAGATGGTGGTAGACCTATGAGGTGAGTAGGTCAGCCGGCGCAAAACCACTTACATGGTCCCAATTCTCCTATCTATTTTTTAGGGAGTTTGTTATACAGACTCGTACGGACGAGTTGTGCAATGAGTTTGAGCAGTTGTGCCATGGGAGTATAACTGTGTATGAGTATTTTATGTGGTTTACAGAGTTATATCATCATGCACCTTCCTTGGTTTCCATAGATAGAGAGAGAGTCCGTAGATTTTTTGAAGGGCTCGTTTATAGCCTCAGATTTGGAATGGCTTGGGAGTTGGAGAATGAGTCTATATTTCATCAGGTTGTGGAGATTGCTAGTAGGTTAGAGCAGATATGTGGTCAGGAGTGGGAGGATATGGAGGCTAAGAGGCCTCGTGGTTTTGGAGAATTTAGTGGTTTCTACTCTACGGATTGAGCTCATCATGGTAAAGACTTTATTAGTCGACCAGTTCAGTCTGTACTTTAGGTTTCCCGTAGTGCTCGAGCTAGCCGTAGATCTTAGAGCACTCATACCGTACATCTATCTTTTGGTGCACCTTCTGCAGGAGGTTTCTATAATAATTATTCTAGTCGTTCGGGGAGACTCAATACCAGCAACCACGCCGCACAGAGTTTATGTTGAGATTGGTGATACTAGGCATATGGTGAGAGATTATTCCATACTTCGGATGGGTGGACCTCAGCGGGTACTCAGGCTATGGTTCCACCTCCAGTTGCTACTCCACCTGCACAACCAACTAGATGTGGAGGACAAATGGGTAGAGGTTATCCTAGAGAGGGAAGCCAGACCCATTGTTATGATTTCCCTGGTAAGATTAAGACAATTACATCAGATACAGTCATTACAGGTATCGTTCTAGGTTGTCATAGAGATGCATCAGTTTTATCTTATCTGTGTTCTACCTATTCGTATGTGTCATCCTACTTTGCTTCATATTTGGATATGTCTCGTGATTCTCTCTATACTCCTATTTATGTGTCTACACCCGCTGGGGATTCTATTATCATTGACCATGTCTTTCATTCTTGTTTGGTCATTATTGAGGGATACGAAACTATGGGATCTTTTATTTCTTAATATAGTGGATTTTGATATGATTTTACGTATGGTTTGGTTATCTTTGTACCATATTATTCTTGATTGTCACGCTAAGACTGTGACATTGGCTTTGTCGGGTTTGTCGAGGTTGGAATGGAGAGGTTCCTAGTAGAGTGGAGTCTTTTTTGAAGGCTCAACGGATGATTGAGAAGGGATTCATGACATACATAGCCTTTGTTAGAGATGTGAGTGTTAATACTCCCACGATTGATTTATTCCTCGTGGTGAGGGAGTTTCTAGATGTTTTCCTTGCATACCTACCAGGCATGCCAACCGATAGGGACATTGATTTTAGTATTAACATTGCATCGAGCACTCAACCCATATCGATTCTACCATGTCGAATGGCTCCAGCATAGTTAGTGAAATTGAAAAAACAGTTGCAGGAATTACTAGATAACGATTTCATCAGGCCTAGCATGTCACTTTGGGGTGCTTTGGTTCTATTTATGAAGAAGAAAGATGGCTACATGGGAATGTGCATTGACTACAGGTAATTGAACAAGGTTACTTTCATGAACAAGTATCCACTGTCGTGTATTGATGATGTATTTGATCAGCTTTAGGATGCTATGGTATTCTCGAAGATTTACTTAAGATCGGGGTACCATCAATTGAAGATTAGGGCTTTGGACATTCCTAAGACAGTCTTTAGGACCTGTTATGGTATTATGAGTTCTTGGTGATGTGTTTAGGGCTGACCAATGCCCCAATAGATTTCATGCACTTGATGAATAATGTGTTTTAGCCCTATCTAGATTCCTTCATCATTGTGTTTATTGATGATATATTGGTGTATTACCATCATAGGCAAGAGCACGAGCAACATCTAAGGACTGCGATTCATACTCTGAGGGAGAAAAAGTTGTACGCCAAGTTCTTCAAGTGTGCATTTTGTTGGACTCCGTGGAATTCTTGGGTCACGTGGTGTCTAATGAGAGGATTAAGGTGGATTAAAAAATGATCGAGGCAAATTTGAGTTCACCCAGACATTTTGCTACTACGAAGATCCGGAGTTTCTTAGGGTTGGCTAGGTATTATCACTTCTTTTTGGAGGGGTTTTCGTTTATCGTAGCCTCATTGATTTAGTTAACTTATAAGAGTGCCCCATTCAGGTGGTCTAACGAGTGTGAGAAGAGCATTCAAAAGCTCAAGACTGCCTTGACTACAACTCTAGTTCTGGCTTTTCCTTTGGGATCAGGTATTACACTCTATTGTGATGTTATGCAGGTTGGCATTGGGTGTGTGTTGATGCAGGATGGTAGGGTGATTGCATATTCTTCGCATCAGTTGAAGCCCCATTAGAAGAACTACCAATGCATGATTTGGAGTTATCAGCCATTTTACACGCACTCAAGATTTGGAGACACTACTTCTATGGCATGTCTTGTGAGGTGTATATGGATCACCAGAGTTTTCAACATCTATTCAAGCAAAAGTATTTGAAATTTAGGCAACGGAGGTGGATGAAGCTATTGCAGGACTATGATATTACCATTCTTTATCATCTGAGAAAGACCAATGTGGTGGCCGATGCCTTGAGTAGGAAGGCGGAGAGTATATGGAGTCTTGCTTTTATTCTAGCTAGGGAGAGGCCTTTGGCTACCAATTTTTAGGCTTTGGCCAACATGTTTGTGAGATTGGATATTTCGAAGCCTAGAAAAGTCCTTGCTTGTGTTGTATTACAGTCGTCCTTGTTTGAGAGCATCAAGGCGCGTCAGTATGATGATCCTCACTTACATGTCCTTAGGTACACGGTGTAGGAAGATGACTAATAGTGATTATGGTGCATTGCGGATCTAGGGCTGAATTCATTCTCCTAATTTGATGGGCTGAGAGATTTGATCCTCGAGGAGGCTTATAGCTCGTAGTATTCTATTCACCCAGGTACAACAAAGATATACCATGATTTGAGCCAATATTATTTGGGCGAAGGATGAAGAAGGATATTATTAAGCATGTTGCATGGTGTTTGAACTGTCAGCATATTAAGTATGAGCATCAGAGACCTTATGATTTACTTCAGAGGCTAGATATACCAGAGTGGAAGTGAGACCGTATTATTATGGATTTTATGGTTGGGTTGCCATGAACCTTGAGGAGACTAGATGTTGTGTGGGTCATTATGGACAGACTAACCAAGTCTGCACACTTCATTCCATTCATGACTTCCTACACCTCAGAGCAGTTGGCTCGAATTTATCTTAGAGAGATTGTTTGCCTTTATGGTGTGCCTGTATCTATTATCTCGGATCGGGGCACTCCGTTTACATCACATTTTTAGAGACAAGTGTAGTGTGAGTTGGGCACATAGGTTGAGTGGAGTATGACATTTCATCCCCAAATAGACAGGCAGTCCGAGCATACTATTCAGACCATGTAAGACATTTTGAGAGTCTGTGTCATTGACTTCGGGGGGCAGTGGGATTAGTTCTTATCGCTAGCAGAGTTTGCCTACAAGAATAGCTGCCAGTCGAGTATCCAGATGGATCCGTATAAGGCCTAATATGGGAAGCGATGTCGTTCTTCGGTTAGTTAGGTATAGCCTAGGGAGGCTAGGCTATTAGACACAAATTTGGTTCGTGGTGATTTGGAGAGAGTGGAATCGATTCAGGAGAGACTTTGTACAGCGCAATCCAAAAAAAATAGTTATTGTGATAGGAAGGCTCATGATGTGGCATTCATGGTGGGTGAGAAGGTTCTGCTCAGAGTTTTGCCCATGAAGGGTGTGATGAGATTGGGGAAGAAGGGCAAGTTGAGCCCTCGATATATTGGTCCTTTCGAAGTGTTAGAGAGGGTTCGTGAGGTGGCCTACAGACTTGATTTACCACCCAACTTATTAGGATTCCATCTAGTGTTTCATGTGTTTCGTTCTTCGGAAGTACTATGAGGATTCGTCACATGTGTTGGATTTTAACTCGGTGCAATTGGACAAAGATTTAACTTATGATGAGGAGCCAGTGGACATTTTTGGATAGGCAGGCTCAAAAGCTAAGGTCAAATGATATTGCATTGGTGAATGTTCAGTGGAAAGTTCAACCACCCGAGGAGGCGACTTTGAATTCGAGCATGATATGCAGAGTAGATATCCTCACCTTTTTAGTATCCCATGTATGATTCTAAACTCGTTTGAGGATAATTGTTTGTATAAGAATGGGAGAATGTAATGACCTGATAGGTCATTTTGTTTATTTGAGCCCCGTCCCCTATTTGATGCTTTCTGTATGCTTCTTTATTGTTTTGTGACGTGCGGGGATGGTTGGTTTAGTCATGGGGGGGGGGGGGGTTTGGGATTGAATTGGAACACTTATTTCAAGGTAGGAAACTTACGTTATAAAAGTTTATTAGGGTTTGGCTTTTGTGTAAACGACCCCAAATAGTATTTTGATGGTTCCAATAGATTTTTATGGTGATTTTGGACTTAGGCTTATGTCCATATTTGGATCTAGAGGTTCCTAGATTGATTTGGTTCTTTTTGGTGAAAGTTGGAAATTTGAAGGTTTGAAAGATTCATAGGTATGATTGGGAGTTGACTTTGAGATTATCGGATTCGGATTATTGTTCCGGAAGTTGGAATAGGTTCATCGTGCCATTTGGAACTTGTGTGCAAAATTTGGAGTTATATCGAGTTGGCTAGACGTGGTTCGACATGAGTTTTAGAAAGTTGAAAGTTGATTCATAATTGAATTGAGGTGCAATTTTGTTGTTTTGATGTTATTTTGTGTGATTTGAGGCCTTGAGTAGGTCTATATTATGTTTTGGGACTGGCTGGTATATTTGGATGGGCTCATTAGGGGCTCGGGTGAGTTTCTAATGAGTCTCAGATTATTTTGAAATTTGAAGACGGTCAGGTTCTAGTATTTTCGCACTTGCACAGTTTGAATTGCAAGTGCGAGTCCGTGGAAGCGGACAAGATGGAACAAAGGGAAGTTTGGGCTAGACAGGGGATTCTGCAGGTGCGAAGACATATGCCCAGAAGCGTTGGCACAAGTGCAAGGAATTATTCGCAGAAGCGGCTTCTTAGAAGCAAATGGTTGGCATTTAGGTGAAGCTCGCAGAGCGAGCCCTTGGTCATAAAATAAAGCACGCAGGTGCGAAATGGAGAGCGCAGAAGTGAGAATCACTGGTCAATGTATTAATAAGGGTTTGGCTTATTTTATCATTTGAGATTGGGAGATCGGATTGGGACAATTTTTGAGGCGTTTTTCACCAACTTGCATTGGGTAAGTGTTCTTGACTCAAATTTGATTATTATGCATGTTTCCGTCCTTGATTTGGCATTTGGTTGGTGAATCGACGTGGGAATTTAGAATTTTGGCAAAACTATTCTAATATGAAAAATATGGATATGAACTCCAATTCAGGGTCAAATTTTGATGAAACTTGTGTATATGGACTCGCATACGAATGAGTAGTCGGGACTTATGGCTTTTGACGGGTTCCGGGAGGCGGGCTCGAGTTGTCTTTTTAATATTTGATAAAGATCAACACTTTATTACCTGGAATCAATTTCTATAGTCGTGTTTGATGTTATAGAGTTGTTTTTGTCTAGATTTGACTAGTTCAGAGGCCGATTTGTGAGGCAATGGTTTTTTAGAGTATTGATTTGGCTTGTTTGAGGTAAGTATCTTGCCTAATCTTATATGAGGGAATATCCCTTAGGATTTGGCATTAATTGCCTATTTGTATTACATGAAAAGTGACATGTACATGAGGTGACGAGCGTGTACATGATGCTATGTGTAGATTATGACCGGATTAGATCTTAAGCTATTAATATGCGTTAATTTGAAAATGTGCTTTATATGAAACATGCTTAATCACTTTGTGACTACATGAACATGATCTTTTGAATTGATTTAACGTAGTCATGTCTTATATGTCGAACACCCATCCACATTTTTATTGTTGCCATGTCCTTTTTCACCTTTTTGGTCAATTATAAGCTTATATTTTTTATGAAATTTGACATTTTTATATTATGATAATTATGGTACATGTGGACATGTTGGGTGGATTGTTTGGATGTTGGCATGAGGTTTCTGCCGTGCGTTTATGATTGATACAATTATTATTGTCGGGTGCAGAGCGATACAGATGGATATTATTATTGTTTCAAGGCAGTGATACGTATGAATATTGTTATTATGTCATGGAGGAGCAATACAGATGGATATTATTATTGTGTCAGGGCAGAGAGATGCAGATGGATATTGTTATTCTATCAGGATGGAGAGATACAGATAGACATTGTTATTGTGTTAGGGTGAAGACATACAAATGGATATTATTATTATTGTAATACGAGGTAACATATGATTGTGTTTCTATTTGATGACTTGTTATCAAGATAAACCTTTACTTGCATTGAGTTGTTATCATATGTTCCAAAGAGTTTGTTGATATTGTTTTTTGTTATACATTATGTTGTGATAGAGACCCCTTATGATGAGATTTGGGTCGTGACATAGAGATTAAGTACAATTCAATGGGTACTCAATATGAGTCATAAAGTACCTACACCAAATGACATGAATTTATAAAATATGTGAATAAGCACCATAGTGTAAATCAAGTGAAAACAATATTTAAATGCTTATAATCACTTAAAATCATGTGAACCTCTATTTTATGAAATCAAGTGTTTGGCACCTTAGGCCAGTAATGAACATCGTACCATTTTATTTTTATAGGAGTGCTACTAGCACTGACAAATGCGAATGGACAAGTTATACCACATCACCGAGTGCGACACCAACCATCTCGATATAGTCGCCAATCAAAATGTTCGTTTTAATTGTAAACCATATAACCATTCACAACGCTTGTCCCGCGCAATATGAATCCTTAAAACACATATTCAAGATCTTATAACGTTTGAAACATTCAAATCTAAAAGGGAGTTAGATATACCTCAATTTTGCCTTTAAAAATCTACGTAAGCTCCAAATTCCCAATAACACCCAAAACATGCTCAATCTATCATGATTTAACCATTCAACATCAATTCATGTGTAGAAGAATCCGGCATAACCCTTTTAGGCCAAAAGTAAAATACAAGCAACCCAAGGTCTCATATTTTTATTCTTTCCATAATTCTTGTCCAAAAGTTTATTTTGTAGCATTACTCAAGCTATTGAACTATTGAAATAATTATACAACTCAAAATCAACAATATTTTTATTATTCACATTCTTCATCCTTGGAATCATAACTTGAACAATACCCATTTCAAGACTTTGTATAAGACTTTAATCAAATGGTATTTTCTACTCAATAATACCTCCCAAATGCATTATCCATAATTATATTCAAGAATATGATGTAAAAATTATCTCTTTTATTCACAACCCTAACTTGAACTCATTGAGGTGTTCTTAAAGATTCAAACAATTTCCAATGGTTTTAAACCATAATAATATTAATACTAGCATTAAATATTTTTAGTATACTGTAAATGCACTGGGATAACTCACCTTGGAGAGTATTGTGCCCTTGGCTGAGAACTTCTTTTACTAGATTCCAAATTGTAATGATCTGACCGGTTGTTTTGAGATCTAGCAAGTCGTTTAGCGGTTTAAGACCTTGAGTAGCTTCACTTTATGTATTATGACTTGTACGTGTGGTTGGTTTTGATTTTTGGGAAGTTCAGAGTTGATTTGGAGAAATGATTCTCTATTCGGAAGCTTCAAGTTGGAAGAGTTGATAAAGGTTTGACCTTTGAGTAAACAACATTAGAATTGGGATTTGAATATTTCTATAGGTTCGTAAGATTATTTTGGACTTAGGCATATGTTCGGGTTGAGTATCAGATGGTTCTGGAGCGATTCGGTGCTTATTATCGAAAGTTTGCATTTTTTAAGGTTTGAAATTCCTAAGTTTAATTTAGATTGTACTTTGGTGTTCTTGGACTCCAGGCGGTGTCCCGGGACCTTGGATAGGTTTATTTTATTTATTGCAACTTGTATGTGAAGTTTGGTCATGATCCGGAATTTCTAACTAGGATTCGGATGCGTTCGGCGAAGCATAAAGGTTTGAAAGTTAAGAGAGTTTAAGAAATTGAGTTTGATCTTTAATTCTTGGTTTCGATGTTGTAATTTGTGTTTTAGAACTTTGAACAAGTTTACATAGGGTATATAAACTTGTTAAAATGATTGGACGGGGATCATCGAACATCGGGTGAGATTTTGGGTAGTTTCGGATCACTTTTAGCCCTTTTTGAACTGTTGATAACTAATGTCAGTGGTGTAAATTGCGATCACGGAGCTCTGGGCCGCGATCGCGAAGAGCAAAGTGCTTTTGTGGCCTTGTGAATTGCGATCGCAGAAGGTAGGGTCGCGATCACGTAGAAGGAATTTCTGTTGTCAGTGGTCTAACTTCGGGAGCTTATATCTTGTAATCTATAATGAATTTGGAAATGTAAAAGTTGTAGCCTTTTGAATCTAATTTTCAAAGAGTCCAACCATTTGTCATTTGAAATTTTATACAAAAGGTTATGGTTGTTATATTGAAAGGTGTTTGAGAAGAGGAAAAATCATAGAGAAAAACACAATTTGTACATCACGATCGCGGGGATTTTGGCCGTGATCGCATGGAAGAAAATGATGCTAGAATATTATTATCCGTGATTTCGTTGCTAATGATTGTGATCACGAAGATGGATGCCTGGCAGGTGTGTTAAGGATCCAATTTCGGGATTTTGAGTTTATTTCTTTACTTTTAAGTTCTTGGAGCACATGGAGAGCGATTTGAGGTGATTCTTGAAGACCATTTTCTATATCATAATGTAAGTTATTCCTACTCGTTATAAGTTATATACATCGATTATATGTGAATTTAACATGAAATTTTTTGGAATATTGGGGAAGTTGGAACGTGACGAAAAGAGCTTGTTTGGAAATGTAGAGGAATGTGAACGTTCGATGTCGTTTTGTGATGCAACATAGCTTCGAGTGTTGAACACATTTTTGGACCTTCACTTGATGTAAATAGAAATAAACAGACTCTTACAACTGGTGGACGGTATAGGCTCCGGAGGATTGACTGGTTTCATAGTAGGTGTAACTATGGAAAAGTTGTTGGGGAATGTCAATATGGGGTTACATAAGGGGGGTATCTCCTGTGAGCAGGTAAGGGGTTGCATGATTTCTGATGAAGTTCCTATGAAGAGTTCTACTTTCTATCCAACGGGGATTATGTACAACAATGTGAGCTTGTATTGGTTGGGAAGATGTGTCACGACCCAAACCTCGCTCCGGTCGTGATGGAGCCTCTCGTGAATACAAGGTCAGCCAACTAACACAAATCGCCCTTTCAGAATAATTAATGTTAATAAACAGTTTTGCACAATTAAATAACCACAGTCTAGACAAAAGTATTCTTTATAAGGTGCATAATACAACCCAAGCACAGCCCAAACCGGGGTGTCACAAGTCACGAGCATCTATTAGAGTATAAATACTACTACAAGGCCTGAAATATACAAAATAAGTCTGATAAACAAAAGGAAGAAAATGCGGTGCTACGAACACAGGCAGTCACCTCGCTAAACTCCGATAGCTTAGCCTCCGATCAGCTCAAAACCCGCTACCAGGTGAACAAATATCAGCATCTGCGCACGAGGTACAGGGAGTAAAGTGAGTACTCCAACTCCATGAGTAATAAAGGTAAATAATAACTGTGCAGTAAAAAATCACATAAGGCAAATCATCATACTGTATAGAAGCAGTATAAAACCCCTTGAGAAAATGCAATGAAGCTGTGAAATCTTTAGAGAATATCTTAGCTCAGTTTAAACCTCTTTTGAAAGTGATTGTTTCAACAATTATGCAAATGAATGCAAAATACTTAGTGCAGATAAGCACAGAAATCCGCCCCTCGGGCACAACACTCACTCAACAGATAATGCCAGGCAATCAGGTAGGTAACCCGTGAAGTAACACAAACAACAGATAATGGCAGACAAATGAAACAAAGTAAACACATAAATCAGTATCATATAGTAGCTGATGTGGCATGCTGCTCGATCCATATATCGATACGGCGTGCAGCCCGATACATATATCTCGTCGATGGCGCTCACTGGGGGTGTGCAAAATCCGAGAGGGGCCCCCTTACGGCCCAAGCGCAATATCAAGCCATCTCATGGCATCAAATCTAGGCCCCCGGCCTCATATCAGTACCAGTATAACACTACTGCGGTGTGCAGCCCGATCCCAAGGTATCCTCACAACACAGGCTCTCGGCCTCACTCAGTCAGATAAAATCATCAAAAGCCCCTCGGACATAGTAAAACAGTAGTTCTCAGCCCAAAATATCATTTAAAATATCATGTAAGTCTCAAAACTGAGTAAAAGTGGATGAGTTGTAAAACAGCAGAATACAACATGACTGAGTTCAAGTAATAAGTCAAAACAATGAGGAAACAGTGATAATAATCCCCGAAGGGTTCAAATAGTTGGCACGAAGCCCAAATATGGCAATCAGCCCAAGTCATGATGATAACAAGTAAGTTTCAGTCAAATACACGATTAAATTCATCAATCGGGACAGACCAAGTCACAATCACCAAAGGTGCTCTACCCCACACTCGCTATCTGGCGTGCAAGTCACCTCAATATAGCACTACGATGTACAATCTGGGGTTTCAAACCCTCAGAATATTATTTACAATCATTACTCAACTCTAACCGGTAAAATATCTAGCTCGCGACGCCTTTGACCCTCAAATCGGCCTCCACGCGCGTCGAATCTATCCAAAATCAGAACGAATACATCACAATATGCTAAGGGAACAAAGCCCAAGCGAAAACAATCAATATCGGGCACATATCTCGAAATCACCAAAATCCGAGCCCCAGGCCCACTTCTAGAAATTCAAAAATTTTCACATCATTAGATTCCTTATCTTCTCAAAAGTTCATACATATTAAAAGTTATCAAATCCGACCTCAAATGGCCTCTTAAATCCCAATTCAAAAGTCCAATTTCTCAAGCCCTAGTTCTTCAATTTTTGGCTTAGTTTCCATGAATTTCTAGGTAGATTTCACAATATATTCGAGTTTTAAGACCAAGATTCTTACATCAAGTTGATTCCTCTAGAATCCCTCTTTAATTTCCTTCAAAAATCTCTAAAAACGAGCAGCCATGGGTAAAAATAGATCCAAAATCGCGGACAAGACAACTTAAAAACATTCTGCCCAGCACTCAAAATCCTTCTTCGTGATCGCGGTCAACTCCACGCGATCACGATGCACAACATCTCGTTGACCATTAATTGCCTTATGCGAATGCAACGTACTAGACGCGAACGCGATGCCTATTCCGCTTAAACCTTCGCAAATGCGGTATCCTTCACGTGAATGTGTAGCTTCCACTTGTCATACCATCGCAAACACGAAACTATATTGCGAACGCAAAACACAAAAGGGCCAGGACACCAGCTGCTCTATTTACACTACACAAATGCGGGAAACACATCGCGTTTGCGAAACACTCAGGGCCTCACACCTTCACGGACGCGGGACCAACATAGCGAATGCAAAGGCAAAATTCACAGCCATCCTCATGCATCCCTTCGCGAACGCGAGAGCCTTCTCGCAAACGCGAAGGCCAAAAGTCTACAACAGAAACTTCAGAAAATCTGCAACTTCAAAATACCAACAATGGTCCGATTGACCCTACGAAACTCACTCGACGCCCTCGGGACCTCAACCAAAAGCACCAACATATCCTAAAACCTCATTCAAACTTGTTTCAATTATCAAAACACCGCAAACATCATCGAATTACCCAAAACTCATTGAATTCAAGCCTAAGTTTTCTAAAAACTTCCGAAACATGCTTTCGATCAAAAACCCAACCAAACCACGTCTGAATGACCTGAATTTTTGCACACACATCCCAAATGACATAACGAAGCTACTGCAACTCTCGAAATTCCATTCTGACCCTCGGATCAAAATCTCACCTACCAACCGAAAATTGCCAAAATACTAACTTCGCCAATTTAAGCCTCATTCTACATCGGACCTCCAAAACCATTTCCGATCGCACTCCTAAGTCATAAATCACCCAACGAAACTAACCAAACCATAAAAACTCCGATCCGAGCTCATATACAAATAAGTCAAATCTTGGTCAAAGCTTTCAATTGAGACTGTCTTTCAAATTCATACTGATTTCCGTGAAAACCAAAACCAATGATCTACATCAGTCAAAACACATTACACGGGGAAAGTCATGCCCGAGAACTGGCGATCAAAGTGCAAAATCTCAAAACGATCGGTCGGGTCGTTACATCCTCCCCCACTTAAACACACGTTCATCCTCGAACGTACCCAGAGTTGTTCTAAAAGCCAACTAATTGCTGAATAACCTTACCATGCATATACCCGGGGGTGATCCCACATCACCCTATCTCATATAGGTCTGATAACACCTTTTAACTTAAAATTACACAATCTAGTCTAGCCCATAAATCATAGAACCACATTTTCACTTCCGAACCCATCAATACGATCTAAACCTCACACTTATACTTTGAATAGGCCCGAACCAGCTGTAATAACCCCTGCCTGCAACCTCAAGTGCAATTATCTTATATACCACATAACTCAAACACATGTAGTGATAACTTCCATTCACAGCATATGCACGCAACACCCGAATACCGGTAGAAAACCTCTTATCAACTAAAGTCTCATTCCAATACTTCCATATGCTGCCAATGATAAATGAGACTCACAATAAACCATAACCATTTCTCATATCAGCTATCCATAAGGTTACTTCTCCTTTGGCAAGGACCATAGCAAATTTCTGAACCGAACCTCGATATTTATCCATCAAACATGCAGAAATTGGATCCGTTTGTAATCAGTACAGACCCTAACGACCTCATCTAATCCAACACAATTACTCTGGTGACATGACACACCAAGACAGGCTAAAGCCACAACTTGCACAGTCCGCGCACCAATAAGCAACAATCCGAACATACTCACATCATGAAACTGACTCAAATGAAAGAGTTGTACCTCAAGCTCACCAGTACCAAAACAACACATGGCGAAGAACTCATCTCATATCATAGAAATAGAACACACGAATCTAACCCGCAAAGTCATATCTCCACATAGCTTCGCTGCAATGCGCGATCCTAACCAAACATGGATCCACGTGAGACACCTCAAGTCGCTATGCTCGAAATTGACAACCACACACAATCTGATGTCTGGAACCAAAGCAAATCATTACACCCTCGGTGAAACAAGTAACATAAACCACACAATCCCGATAGGACATAACCGATATGTTATTCACTGAGCAACGCCCAATTACTCTTCTCGCTCGAATTCCACTAAGAGACCCCAATTGAACCGCACCATACGTGCCTATAACCAACAAATCATAACACCTCGCAACATAGAAAAGAAACTCATAGATCTCCCAGATTACTAGTAAGCTCAACAGCGGTCGGATCAACCTATCCCTCAATAATACAATTTGGGGACAACCAAGCCGACTCAAGCTAGAACACGCATCCACATTGGCCTACCAACGAACTCCTTACCAAAGAAGCCTGAAGTTACTCCTTCCACTACTATAACTCCTTCCAGAGCCATACGATACGGTTCCCGGCACCAAATCAATATCGAAATCCACAACCTCGCCCCGCAACATGCCCGGCCACAAGAAACACATCTAAAAAGTCCCTTAACACCGGAGCCTCAGCACGGACACTCATCACAAGAGCCCAAGTAAAAACGAAAATCCTTCCCAACCGTCCGTTGGGTCTTCAAAATATAAAACCACTCTACCAGAATATACTCCGATGCACCTCGCCTCTCAACCCATGGCATTTTTGGCATAGCCAGTAGCACAATAGTGCAAAATAATCCAACACGGAGACAACCAGTCTGAACCCAATATCACATCCAAAATCTAACGTACTAAGCGACAAAAGATCCACTCGGGTCTCAATCCTCGATAGTCACCATACAGTGCCGATACACACGATCCACAACCACAACATAGCCTGAACATGAGAACTCCCAGTTTCCTACTCCATGTAGTACACAAATCACCATACTTGATCCCAAATTCTGCCGTCCGAATACATATCACACCTCAAGTACCCAATCATTCCACGAAAAAAATATTTTAAAATTCTCTTGTGCCATCAAGCAAACTCGAATATCAACAGTCGATCTAATAAGAAAGCGTCGCAGTACCACCGAAGTACTATCAACTTAATCACTTTGCCTTTTCTGAAACATATACCCTCTTCAAATCACTATGATTAGCAATACCATTTCTTTAATCATCTGAAGATCATTCACCCTAATCATCTGAAGTTCATTTCTCTATTTACCTAAAACTGCCCGTGCTGCCTATGGATTTTGATGACTTTATATTTGGAACTGAACCGAAACCTTACACACGCAAATCTCGATCCTCCACAACATATCGCATACACCATACCATCATAGGACAATATGAGAATTTCACCTTCCTTCCGAGACACAAACATCTACGTACTCAACTAGTCAAGAACTTTCCATTGGTCCCACCTAGAAGAAAATCACTATACATCACATGCTCTGCAGGCCCATCAAAAATATACATCTCCAAGCTGTGGTAAAAACCATCAAGAACTCTCCGAGTTTCCCTTGCACAAATCAGACCTGCCAGGACTGAATCCCTCTTACTCGACCAAGCTAAGCAAGTCGTCAAACCTAAGAGCATTGCCGTAAAATACCTGTAAGAACTCATTACCTCGAACACACCCAAGGAACAAATCAAATCCTTACCATACCAACTAGGCCTACTACCAAGCTATCCCAACTATCCGAATTTCCTTCCGATTTACCTTCAACTTGATACTCATTCATGCTATAACATTACAATTCTTCAACCCAGGCTTACCACATGGAACCGAATCATAAAGCCACATCATCTAAGGCTTATAAGCCGCTGAATACTTCCTCAGATACTCCTACGAGCACCACGATCAAAATACTTTACTCTGAAGAGACTTCCTGCGAATCTAAATATGTTAAATTTACCTTCTTGATACTGATACATATAATCCCATAATTAACATAGAAATACCATAATTATTCAACCCTTCCAATGAAAACTCGGTTTCTAACCACATATACGACTTTGAGATACATAATTGTTACATGAAGCATCTTGATCACATTAGAACCATTCTCGAGAGTCATTCACTCTATTCAGACTGCAATTACCCCGATCAACAAAATCGAACAACTAGTGCCTCATTGGCACTTCTGACACTGCAACACATAACCTTATCTTAGTCAAAAATTTCCTTTACTCAATCCAGCCTCGGGCTCAATCTTCGCAAAACAGAACTGATTCAGCATACGCCTCCAATCGGAATCAACATAGCACATAACTGTGCAATCAGCTAATCAATAGCAACTCCCCCACTTGGATCAGAGCCAAAGATAAGAATACACTTAATAACTCATAGCACATACACTATTGATGCCACAATACCATAGTGAGATTAAACTCATATCCTTTGCAAGCTTGTAAAAACACAGATCATCTAGTACTTTAAATCTTCGGCAAATCTCGCACTCATTCCCACAATAGCTAAGCCCACTCTCTCAAGCGACCCGAAATTCAAATTTCACCACTTACATTTCACTTGCATATGAGATCTTCTAACTGTCACATAAGGGTCACACAACCCCAGAATTTTTTATTTTTTTAGCAGGAGATAACCCACCTGCTTTGCCTTTAATTAAGATTTCTATATACCTTCCACTGTCATAAACTGTACGCAGTCACTTAGTCTTCCTGAGTCTGAACTCGTATCGCAACATAAAATTTACTTCACCCTCAACTGGAAAACATGAAAAGATCATTCACACGCCTATAATTTGGGGCTAAACCTCGAATCACGATGGAATTCAAATACCTAATAGTCCTTCTATCATCCCGCAGACCTTCCTCGTTACTTCCAAGTCATATAGATACATTTTGCAGTACTAACATACTCATCACATAGTTACCCAACCGTCACTCCCACTAATAGGGACAATACCGAACATATAAGTTCAAAAACACTTGTTCACATAATCAGCACCTCGGTGCTCAAGCCATAGGCAAAGATCCGGCCTCAAGTCCTCTAGACTGGACCAACATAAACTCACAGAGATTACATCTCGCCCCTCGATCGGGGAATCACAAGCCATTAAGGCATATCTGATACTAAGCGCTCACGCGCGCATGCAAATGCGTGGAAGGAATTTCAAGAGTTATCTTTCAAGCTGAATCAAGGACGCACGACAAGAATTCAAGAATGTGAAGTTTTCCTAAAGGTTATGCAGCCTTTCGAGGATAAATACAGACGTCTCTGTACTGATCCGCGGGACTCTACTGTGAGCACGTGATTTTTGCCCCAAGCAACTAATTCCAAAATAAAAATACAAAAAATAATTATTTTCTTTTTTTGAAATTGGTTAATTGTGTAGGAAGTATCAGTGTGTGTTTTAATTGTTAGAAATAAAGTAAAAGAAATTGAAATAAAAATACAAAATATTTAGAAAATACCAAAAATGTAAGATAGTCACTAAAAAATAAGAAAATCAAAGAAAAATCAAAAAATAAAAAATATATACAAAATTAAAGGGAATAAATACATTAGGAATAAAATACAAAGGAAAACAAGTATAAAATACAGGAGGAATACAAAAAAAAAA
>MU739566.1:0-35495 GCA_026770625.1 Nicotiana glauca
ACAACCCAAAACTATTTTATTTTGAAATTTTTGGGAGTATTTCTCATATAGGGCAAAAATCACGTGCTTACAATTATCATTAGTGTTGAGAATGTAGACAGTCCCAATGTTCATGTAGTTGAGCGCATTGGTCCTCACTCTAAGCATTTTTCCACATTGTGTTTAGATGATGATATGGAAATAGAAACGTCCGAGCCATTTGAGGAGTCAAGGAATGAGGAACAAAGTGCTTACATTCTGGAATTCTTCTTGCCAGAAAGTCGGGATTACACACCTCATCTAAAGGCCAAGAAGTGCAGAATACTACATTATTCTTTTGGACCAGTCAGATTCGTTCCAGCACCCCAGGAGCATGATCTTAGAGCAGAATCAAAACTTGGGGTCCGATTCATAAGTTCAAAGTGGAGGCAGAAAGTGATTCATTTCGTGCCGCGACGTTAAATCAATCGCTTGTTGGGAGGCAACCTAGCTTTATTACTTTCTTTTATTTTTTTAAAATTTCTTTTAACTGTATTATTTTTGTAGTGTCAATTTTTAATTTTCTAGGAGCATGGAAATCAAAGTATTGGAAGGATGCAACAGCAAACCAAATGGTTGGAACTAAGTGTGAGGTACCCGTACGAAGAACCAAGCTTGGGAGAAGTCTGAGTACCCCATGAGCTGCTAGTGCTTCGGCTTTTGGCCTACCAGGGAGTTTCTTTTACCCTCTTATTAGTATGGTGTGCATTGGGGACAGTGCACAATTTTAAGTGTGGGGTGAGGAGATTATCTGTGTGACTTTCTATGCTATTTTAGTTGTGCTAGTATAATTGAATAATTTTTTTTATTTTTTAGAAAAATTAAAAAAAAAAAGGATTGGACTTTTCCTGACGATAGATCTATTAGACAATTTTTCTAAGGGACTTAAGTCTAAATAAAAAAACAAAAAGATTTTCTTTTGTTAGGTAGTGTAGCAATTACCCCTTGATTTTTTTAAACCACGGTTCTTTTCCAAGAGTTTTATTTGAACCGGATATAATTAGTTTTTTTTTTGGGAGTAAGAGACATTGTGTTGTGCTTTGAATTGAGAATAGTGATCAGTACTTTGGTTGTGACGCTTAGGCTCAGTTTTTAACTCTTGTAGAAGTACCTTAAATTGTATTATCTTAACTTTACTTAACTGCTTTGACTAGAGTGTCTATGAAACCAATCCAGAGCGAGTTATGTGCCATGTGTGTGTAAGGATTTGTTATATTCTGTGCATTACATTTGATGCCTAGAACTTGCCCTGCGTGTTTGCAAAGAGAAATAGTAGTTTTATTTAGTCTTGGAAGTGATATAGGCATTTCTTTGTTGAGCCAGATATGTATATTTTACCCACCTAGTTGTTATGTATCGTAGTTAACCGCTTTGAGCCTCTAATCTTGTTTCTTTGGCAACCACATTACAAGACTTACCCATTTGTTTGAATTAATCATCTATTTGAACCTTTTAGCCTCTCATGAGCACTTGAATTATTATGAGTTATGTAAAAGTTAAAGTGTGGCCGGGTGGTAGGTTTGGCTTTTGAGTGGAACTAATGAAATAAGGAGAAAGGTGTACTGTTTTGAAAAAGTAAGAGCCACTTGAATTGAAAAAAATAGTTGGACTGTTGTTAAAAAAAATTCATTGATAAGTGGTGGCTCTTGATGTAAGTGTGCTTAAAGAAGAATGGGGTAATATACATTGATGTGAAGGTGGAGTTTTAGTTTGACATAAGTACGGAGTTTGAATGTTAATGTATATGTATTAAAGTGCTTAGGGAGATGTAGTCACTCTTATATCTAAATGTATCCTACCCGTCCCGTAGCCTACATTACAACCAAATAAAGTCCTAATTGATCCTAGATTGAATGAATTCGATTAGTGGAGTAATACACTACCGACAAGCTTATGATGCATCTTTTGTGGCATATAAATATTATTTCTGAGGGTGAGTGAATTCTTTCTATCTTGAGTTTCTAAGTGTTCTTAAATTTTATTGTGTGGAACTACTCTCTTTTGTTGTGTGAGGGCACTTGATTCATGAAGGAAAGATAATCTCATTGACCTCTATGTTAGAAGTAAGTGCATGAGTTGTGAATAATGCGTGGTACTTGTGAGTCAAATCTTGACGTGAAGATGTTACGCTTTTGTGCTTAGTCTATTTTAAATACTCTTGGTGTGATGAGTTAGGAGAATTGTTTAAAAAGGTCGTGTCTATAAAAAAAAAGTGTAGTTTGATTGCTCGAGGACGAGCAATAGTTTAAGTATGGGATGTTGATGATCGGCTATAATTGCGTATTTTAGTCGATTATTACACTCTAATTTGCTGCACTTTGGTTGAGTTTGTGCTTTAACCGCTAGTGTTTTGTACTAATTGTGTGTTTTATGCCTTGTAGGAGTGATTCCGAGTTATATAGATGTTATGGAATGAATTCAATTGATTTGGAGCTTTGAAGTCTGAGTAAAAGCCCAAGCCGGGATAGTATTCTGGGATCAACGGATGATAGAGCAACAAAACAAAGAATCGAGTAGGCATATTACGCACTGTCTAGTAAAATGTACATAACTTTTTGTTCAGAAATCTACTTGGGCTCCACAATATATGGTTGGAAATATAATTCCTAGCCTACAATTTTCATGCTTTACGTTTTTCCAAATTCCAAACGGAATAGGGTGAAAAATGCGGTCAAATCCGCGACCGCGGACCTGAGGTGGGCTGAGGCAGTATACGTGCCACATACCGCAGTCTACCGTGGTTGACCACGGCCGCGGCAGTCCAGACGTAAAATATTATCCTTTTTCGCGTAGGAGAAGATATAATTATTTGGGTCCGACTCTACTTGGTATATATACATGGAAAAATGGTATTTTTGAGCGGTGGATACACTTCTGACATAATTTATACCTAAGGAGGCTAAGGAGATCGAGGATTCGACCTAAGGAGTCAAGAACACAATAGGAGCAAGGCTGGAAATTCTTCAACGAGTTTTTCCTTCCTCTTCCTATTACTCATTATTGGTTATGATTTTTAGTATTGTAGTTTTACATACTATTATGAATAGTTAATTTGTTATCTAGGATTTTGATGGAACCTTTTGTAGGATAAATTCTTGTTATGTTTTTATATAATTGAGTCGTAGTATTTTCTCTATTTGTTGAACTATATTATTCTTGTGGTTGATTGAAGGGCCCTCAATTAGCTGTGCCTATTTAGTATGTATTACTCGGGAGAGAGTACATATTTAGGTAGTTATTGAACAACATCACTCCCGATGTATGTGAGGAATCAATAACCAAGGGTTTAAAGGTGGGATTAGGATAACGAAACCTTGGGTGCGATCTAGGTGAGTTGTAACAAAAGCCAGCTAGCGTAACTAGGGAGAGTGCGTCTAGTAAATTGTGGTAATTACTTGGGAGAGAGTTACGACAGTCAGAGCGCTCATGATCGGTAGATAATATTTAGGCGAATTTATAGAAAATGTACCCGACAATTGGAGAAATCATAACTCTAGACCTCCTTAATCTTGACTCCAATCCTTATCCTTGTTAATTAATAGTTTTACGGATTTCTAGATTTGTTAGTTAATTAAATAAAAATAAATATTATAATCTTTATAATTAGAAAATTGTTTGGACTTGTATTTCTTAGCGATATTGAACAACTATAGCTAAGCGTTAGTTCTGTATGGGATTCGACTCCGAACTTGTAAACCGGATTATGTTTGCAAGAAATAAAAGTGAATAAATTTCCTTGAGGTTCATGTAGAAGATTGATATGTAGAAGGCGTACAAATCAGTAGAATGGCCTTTCCTTGAGAAACTTCAGGCTATATAAACCATGTATTAAAAGAGAGGAACTTCGAAAAAATTTCAAGGCAAAAGTACAGGTGTAGAAGGCATTGTTAGAGCTGTCATACTAGAGGGGAAACTTGAAGACCAAGATTAAGTCATGGTTGGAAAAACTGAATTTCTATCATGGCTAAAAAACTCGAGCAATTTTAGAGTGACTACTCCAAGATAGAACAAGAAAAAAAATGATTAATTTATTTCTGGACAATTAAAAAATTACAAAAAAATTGAGATGATTCAATTTGAACGACAAAGAGCAATTAATCAAGTCCGATGAAATGTGTAGCTTCAAAAAACTTTGGGGAGCTCTAAGAACTCTTGAATAGTTTCCACGTTAGTAGGTAAAATTTAAGCTCTATTTTAAATAGATCCATTTTAGGATTTGCATAAATGAATGAATAATAAAGCAAAAACTGGTTTGTCTTCCTAGATATTTAGTGTTTACATCAAATTATACTATTTAACTAAAGTTACGATAAAATTTTTAGGTTAAAATATGTAATTAACTATGATTTAACAATAAAGTATATATTAAAATATGTATCCCGGATTCATTGGATTGGTATAAACATTAGATACAAGTAAATTTTATATATCTTGCAGATAAATTTTTTTAAAAAAAACTTAGACATACAAAGTGGCCCTACCCTCCCCACCCCAAAATTAAGGGAGGAAAATAAAGAAATTCCTACTCTATTCTATTGTATTCTCTTTTTAACTACTGAAAATGGATAGACACCGAACAAGTGAAAACTCTTCTTTCACCAACTGAAGCTTCTTCAGTTCATCTTTTTCTAACTTGTCTTCCTCCTGAAACACAGCACACCAATATATATTTGATTTTTAAAATAATTTTTATTTTTACTTTCTAGAAAGATTATGCTATTAATGTCGTCTTGGACCACCGTCATCTATGTCTGGTTTTGCTTCTTATACAAATTATTATATGAGATGGTGTAACACTTCAATATTTACCATCGTGGTGAAAATCATGTATCTTTTAATTAGCATTATATATATGTGGAAAGAAGGAAAACTTTGGCGTAACTGAGAACATTGCTGCCATTTGACTAGGAGATCACGTGTGTGAGTCGTGGAAACAACCTCTTGCCGAAACGGCCTTTCCTCGAATCCCCCGCATAGCGGGAGCTTAATGAATCGGGTTGCTCTTTTGTAATTTGACCATGTATGATTATTTAAAATATGGCCACATGCTCAATGTATTAGTCAACAAGCTATCTAACAAGCTTAGTTTTCCTAATTCCTTGAAATTAAAGCATCTTTAATTGATTAGTCTTTGTAATATGGTGCTATGCTTGCACTTGTCAATTTTTATTGAAGTTAATGATTAAACCGCTCCAAAAGAACCATCATGCAGTCTCTTTTAATTTTGTCAAGTTCTGATTTAGATGGATATACAGTTTTTGGTTAAAAAATGTTTTCTTTAGCACCACCAAAATTCTAAAATTATGGTAGTATTATTGTTCTTAAAACTTCATACTACATTTTATTACGAACTAATTAACTTCAAAACACACCCTAGGATATGAAGGTTTTGCATGTCAAAATATACTAATATACTAAGTATACAATATCTGTATTCTTTGACACCACTCCAAAGTTTGTTCTACAACTACAGTTGGTCTAACCAAAGATAACTTAGAATCAATCTATTCTCTTCTTCACCTTTCTCTTCAACGTTATCCCTTAATTTTTTATTTCACCAAATCACCGACAAACATCTATATATACATGACTTCCATGCACTTATAGAATAACAGCAGAAAAAGAAGTTTACAAAGAAAGAAAAAGCAAAGAGATTTTCTGTGCAAAAAATGGGTGCTATTGGACTATTTCTATTTCTCGTCTCTCTAATGATTGCGTCATGTCTACTGCCTAGCGTTTCAGCTGCAACCAGACATTATAGATTTGAAGTATGTATATTACACAGTTTCTGCTATTATATCACTGGATTTAACTTATATATACTAACGTTATAAAATTTTATATTACTGGTGTATTTAATTTAATCTGTTATAGCAGTTTACCGGTCTTAATTAGTTATATCTTAATTAATATAAATATCTTTTAAGCGACCTATAGTGTTAAAATTCTAGATCTCCTACGTCTCTGTTTCGTTTTATGTCAAGAATTAGCATAGCTTATACCATGTGTTTTTCATCTTTTTGGGTTAAATTTCAGATTAAAATGCAAAATGTGACAAGACTATGCCACACCAAGAGTATGGTGACGGTAAATGGACAATTCCCTGGACCTAAAGTTGTGGCAAGGGAAGGTGATCGTCTTGAAATTGAGGTGGTCAATCATGTTCAGAACAACATCTCCATCCATTGGTAATCATAAGAATTCTATTATTTTCATGAATTTAATTCATAGGGTTGAACAACCAATTAATATTTCATGATTAAGGATGTCTTCTTCTTACAAATTAACTTTACTCCAAAGCTTACTGATAGTTTTGTTCCTACAATAGGCATGGAATTAGACAGCTTTGTAGTGGATGGGCAGATGGACCAGCATATATAACACAATGTCCCATTCAAACTGATCAGCGTTATGTCTATAATTTCAATATAATTGGCCAAAGAGGAACATTTTGGTGGCATGCACATATTTCATGGTTGAGATCAACTGTTTATGGTCCTATAATCATTCTCCCTAAGAAAAATACTCCTTATCCATTTGCCAAACCCTACAAAGAAGTTCCCATCATCTTTGGTAATTATAAGTGATCATTAATTAATTTTTGACTATAGGAAGTTATTAAAATACTAATGATGAATGCAATATGTCACAGGAGAATGGTTCAATGCAGATACTGAGGCCATAATTTCCCAAGCTTTGCAAACAGGTGGAGGTCCTAATGTTTCTGATGCTTATACTATCAATGGACTACCTGGCCCTTTGTATAATTGTTCAGCTAAAGGTAGTAAACTTTATTTTGTATAGTTACATAGTTCTAATTTATTATTCGAAAATAAAATTTGTCAAAGATCAAGTATTGTCATTTATTATAGGTAACGTTCAATAAATTTCATATAATTTCAAATATCACTATGAAAGATTGTTTTCTCATATAGTCACTATAGCAAAGAATATTGATGAATTTGAATGTGCTTTATACAGATACTTTTAAGCTGAAGGTGAAACCCGGAAAGACTTATCTTCTTCGATTGATCAATGCTGCACTTAATGATGAGCTTTTCTTCAGCATCGCCAATCATACTCTCCAAGTTATCGATGCTGATGGCATTTATGTTAAACCCTTTGAGACGGATACACTTATTATTACACCAGGACAAACTCATAATGTTCTTCTCAAAACTAAACCACAGTTTCCTAATGCCACATTTTATATGACCGCTCGACCATATGTGACTGGCCCTGGCACATTTGACAACTCTACAGTTACTGGAATTTTAGAGTATGAATCAAAATCAAAACCCCATTTGAAAAACCTACCACTTTTCAAACCATTGCTACCAGCTCTCAATGATACAACTTTTGTCACCAATTTTACGAGTAGATTAAGAAGTCTTGCGACTCCTCAATTCCCTGCAAATGTACCTCTAAATGTCGATAGGCAATTATTTTTCACAGTAGGTCTTGGAACAAGTCCTTGTGATCAAAACAAAACTTGCCAAGGACCTAATGGCACAAAATTCTCAGCTTCAGTTAACAATGTATCATTTGTGCAACCTACAACTGCACTTCTCCAATCTCATTTCTTTGGACAATCCAAGGGTGTGTACAAGCCTGATTTTCCTTATAGTCCTTTAAATTGGTTTAACTACACTGGAAACCCTCCAAATAATACCTTAGTTAAAAATGATACAAAACTTATGGTTTTGCCATTTAACATGAGCGTGGAGTTAGTAATGCAAGACACAAGTATTCTTGGTGCTGAAAGTCATCCTCTTCATCTTCATGGATTTAACTTCTTTGTCGTTGGCCAAGGTTTTGGGAATTTTGACCGCAATAAGGATCCAGCAAATTTTAATCTTGTTGATCCTATAGAGAGGAATACCGTAGGTGTTCCTTCAGGCGGTTGGGTTGCTATTCGATTTCTAGCAGACAATCCAGGTAACTTATAAAATTTTACTGATATAATTCATTTAATTATAAGTCTATGTATCAGTCCGAGATATAATGTTGTTTGTGTTACATCAGGAGTATGGTTTATGCATTGTCACCTGGAAGTTCACACGAGCTGGGGATTGAAAATGGCATGGTTGGTTTTAGATGGAAAACTTCCCAATCAGAAGCTACCTCCTCCCCCAAGAGACCTACCCAAGTGTTGAGAATTTTCGTTCAATTTTTGTACATCTTATTTTTTGCTTGATCGTTGATCTTTCCTCATTTTCCTTCAATAGCTGGTGGATTGTCATTTGTATTTTCTCTTCATGTTTTTCTCATAATTTTCTTTTCTTGTTACTGATTACATGTGTGAGAGAGTCGATAATTTTGTAAGTTCAAAATTCTAAGAAATTTGGAATTATAATCATCTTTATATTGTTTGCATTCATATAGTTGGTATTTTTGTCCTTTAACGCACAAATGACAGTATGGTGCATAAAATTTACATGCATGTACATCTATCAGAGAAATCTTAACAGCTAAAATAATTACATTTATTGGTTAATTTGAGCCATTGATTGTGACTTGCTAAGAGATCACAATATGAAGTGCGCTAGCATGAGTTCAAAATTCAGCTAATAATGTAAAAACATAATTAATAAGAGTTTAAACAAGTAAGTTTTTGTAGTGTTAGTGGAAAGTTATGGATCGATCACAAATTCCCTTAGCAGGGTCAAGTTACTTATTAAAAAACTTCAGCTTAAACTAATAAATGCAATTACATCTTTCTATATCCTTCTAATACTCAATCAACAATAGTATTTACGTTGGGGAACAAATAGAGTACTTATAAATAAACTAATTTGCACCCAAAAGGGTTTATATATAAACTCTGCACTTTTCTCTATCTAGTTTAGAAGGTTTTCTTTTTTCTATAAAAAAGGCAATGCAACCCCTATTGAGATGTTAAGTGTGACAGTATGGCTGTCCAATGGAACGGGACAGGACAAAATTAACGGGACGAGATGATATTTAAGTGGGACGAAAGGGGACGGGATAAACGGGACGGGATAAACGTGACGAAACGGTCGGCCTATCCCGTCCCGCTAACAAACGGGATGGGACGGGACGAAACGGGTTTGTGGGCCTTAAGTGTAGTTTTTTGAAGATGAGTAAGTTTTTTAAGTTTGCAATGACTAGTTTTTTTGACTTATTTAATAAAATTAAATGTTAAAACAAAAATTAGAAAACTAAGTAAAAAATTATAAATTATTAAAATAAAAGACTTGTAATGAAATATTCTAATAATTATAAATTTATAATAGAGTTATAATTTATTTAATATAATTTCAAAGTATTAAGTAATTAAGACAATTCATAAAAAAAATTCAACGCTTAGAGCCTTTTATTTTATTAATAGAACTTTCAAATCTCAAATACAAATATAATTCTTTTGAAGAGCACCTAATCTACGCAGCCACCTTCTAGGAAGGGTTCTGTTTGAACTATGCCTCTTAGTAGCCAATTACAAATTATCATACTAATATTTGTAAGCTCCTATATAGCTTCTTTATAACTTATCAATAATATCTCTCGGACATTGTGCTGGGATTGACAATGTTGATAGATATTCCATGTCCATGCCGTCATTGCTCTCAGTGCTAAGTATCTCATTGTATTCTTCTTCTTCCCTAGTGGTTAATTTTTCAAAACCAAGTGTCACGATCCCAGTTCGCCCTCCGTGAACATGTCGTGATGACACCTAGTCCCTATGACTAGGTAAGCCTAACAATTTGCGGAAAGAAACAAATGCGGAAAAACTAATATCAAATCGAAGATAACAAATATAAAGGTGTTTAAGATGCCGCTTGGCATATAAAATACAAGATCTCAAAAATTGAACAACTCCCAAAACCTGGAATCCCATGAATCACAAGCTATGAATACGACAAAAATACTCTAACTCCGAAATATCTAAATCAAAAGAAAAGATAGCAGGGCTATCACTACAAGAGAAACTGGAAAGGGACTCCTCGGTCTGCTGATGTGGCAGATATACCTCGAAGTCTCTAGAGAATCGCCTCGCCTCAAGGGTAGTAGGGCTGAGTCGAAGTACGTGGATCTGCATCTGAAAAACATGTATAGGAAAGGGCATGAGCACACCACATCAGTACCCAGTAAGTGCCAAGCCTAACCTCGATCGACTAGTGACGAGGAAGGTCAGGGCCCTACTGGTCATATATAATAATATATAAGGAAATAAAGCAGTATTAAAGTAATACAGGGTAATAAGAGCAGCAACAACTGCAATAGAGATAAATAATCACAAAAGGAATATAGCTCAACATAAAGATAACAACCGGAAATCTCCCAGGATACCGTCCTGTAGTCCCAATTATAAATATCCACTGGATCTCCCGGGTGCTGTCCTGTAGTCCAACCCATAATGCGCAGGGGATCTCCCGGAATACAACATCCATAGTCCCAAATGTAAATACTCAGTATTGGGGGAATCTACCAGGTGCAGTTCCGTAATTCCAATGTAAAAGTGCAGGGGATCTCCAGGAATACCACATCCATAATCCCAAATAAAACAGGCAAGGGGGATCTCCCGGGATATCGCCCGTAGTTCCAAAATACACACACAACAGCAACACAAAGAATATTAAATTCAATCAAATTTATACAAAGGTAAAACAAGTATTTCTAGCCTAGCATGCTGCGCAGAATTCAAATAAGGTAGTTTGGGCAAGTAAAACAGTTAAGTCACTTAGACATGCTTTCCTAAGCTAACAGTAGGCTTAAATTATAATTAATAAAAATAAAAGGGAAGGAAACGAAATTATAGTTACTTAATGAAAACAGAATTTTCAACAATTAGCACATGTACGCAATTGTCACCTCACGTACGTGGCTTTCATATATCACAGTACCAATTCTTAAGGGGAGTTCCCCCACACAAGTTTAGGCAAGCCATTTACCTTGAACCAGCTCAATCAACTCAATACCACGTTCTTGCCACGAGTATCCGACTCCTAATCGCCCAAATCTATTCGAAGTAATTGCATAATGTAAATATAACTTCAACAACCTAATTCAACTAATTAATTCGAAGCTAATATGCGAATTTAGGAAAATCGCCCAAAAAGCCCCCCGGGCCCATGTCTCGGAATCGGGTAAAATTTATAAATTCGAGATTCTCACACTCTCACGAGTTCATATCTAGAGAAATTACTCCAATCTGACATCAAAATCTTGATAAAACTCCAAAATTAGGCCTAAGAACTTTTTTCAATTTTTCTCCAAATTTTCACCTTAAATTCGAATTTAAAGGATGAATTTAAGCATAGGTTCATGGAAATTAATCAAAACAGAGTAACAATTACTTACCCAAAACACCCAGGAAAAATCTCTCCCAAAATTGCCAATCTCGAGCTCCCAAATCAAATTTCTAAGGTTTGAGACTAAACCCTCGTTTCTGCCATTTTCTGATCAGTGAAATCACATTTGCGGTCCCGCTTCTGCGTAGACCAAGTCGCACCTGTGACTTTTCATTAAAGTCCAGCTTTCGCACATGCGACCACTTTTACGCAAATGTGGTGCCGCTTATGTGATGGAGCGTCCGCTTCTGCGGTCCTTGCTGGCCCTCCCCTTTTTTCGCTTCTGCGATGCCAACACTACTTCTGCGGTTGCGCACCTGTGGTCCCCAATAGCAGGTGCGGTTATGACAAAAGATCAGCAGCTGAAGTTGCTCCAAACAACTTCCAATTCTTCCGATAACCTTCCGAAATCATCCTGAGGCCCCTGTGACCTCAACCAAAAATATGAACAAGTCCTATACCACTATTCAAACTTGTACCAACCTCCGGAACACTCAAAACAACATCGAATCATCAAAACACCCTCGGATTTAAGCCTAAGGATTCCAAAACTTCAAATTTCCGCTTTTGATCAAAAAGTCTATCAAACCTTATCCGAATTACCTAAAATTTTGCAAAACGCTTAAATGACATAACGGACTTACTCCAAGTTTCGGAATTCCATTCCGACCTCGATATCAAAATCTCATTATCAAACCAGAAACTTCAAAAATTTAACTTTCAGTATTTCAAGCCTAATTAAGCTACAGACCTCCAAAACACAATCCGAACACGTCCTTAAGCCCGAAATCACCCAACGGAGCTAATGGAACCAACAAAATTCCATTCTAAGGGTGTCTTCACACTGTTTTGACTACGATCCAAATTCTAAGGCTAAAACTCTCATTTAAGGACTAAGTGTCCAAAACACTCCAAAATACAAAACGAATCCTCTCGGCACTCTCAATAGTAGAAAAAAACATAAGGAATGCGGTTAATAGGGGATCGGGGCATCAATTCTTAAAACGACTGGCCGGATCGTTACATCCTCCCCCTCTTAAAACATTTATTTGTCCTCGAACGAGTATAAAGACATACCTAAAGTGTTGAAAAGATGAGGGCAACAGCTGCGCATATCCTGCTCGGTCTCCCAAGTCGTCTCCTCGACCGGCTAACCCCGCCACTGAACCTTCACTGATGAGATGTTCTTTGACCTTAGCTTTCGAACCTGCCTGTTCAATATCGCCACTGGCTCCTCAATGTAAGATAGATCCTTGTCTAATAGACTGAACTGAAATCTAACATGTGCCAAGGTGGGAGGTAAGGCAAGCTCATATGAAACTTCCCCAACACGCCGCAATATCTCAAAAGGCATAATGAACCTCAGACTCAATTTTTCGTTCTTCCCAAATCTCATAATGCTTTTCATAGGCGAAACCCGTAGCAAGACCCGCTCTTCAACCATATAGGAAACATCACGAACCTTTCGGTCCGCATAACTCTTCTGTCTGGATTGGACTGTATGGAGCCTATCCTGAATCGCCTTAACCTTTTCCAAAGCATCCTGTACCAAATTTGTGCCCAATAATCTAGTCTCATCCGGATAGAACCAACCCACCGGAGATCTACACCGCCTACCATACAAGACCTCATAAGGTACCATCTGAATGTTGGACTGATAGTTGTTGTTGTAAGCAAACTCAGCCAGTGGCAAGAACTGATCCCAAGAGCCTCCAAACTCCATCAATCACGTACAAAGCATATCCTCAAGAAATTAATAGTGCGCTCAGGTTGTTCGTCTGTTTGGGGGTGAAATGCTGTGCTCAACTCTTCCCGAGTACCCAACCCATGCTGTATAACCCTATAGAATCGTGATGTGAACTGAGTACCTCTATCTAAAATAATAGAATCTTGAATACCATACAGTCGGACAATCTCCCGGATATAAATCTCCGCCAACTGCTCCGAAGAATAGGTGGTACGCATAGGAATGGAGTGCGGACTTGGTCAGTCGATCTACAATCACCCAAATGGCATCAAACTTCCTCAACATTCGTGGGATCCCAACTACGAAATCCATGATGATCCGCTCCTATTTCCATTCTGAAATCTCTATCTGTTGAAGCAACCCACCTGGTCTCTGGTGCTGATACTTTAGCTGCTACAAATTGAGGCAGCGAGATACAAACCTAACTATATCTTTCTTCATCTGCCTCTACTAGTAGTGATGTCTCAAATTCTGGCAGATCTTCGCGGAACCCAGATGGATAGAATACCGCAATCTATGGGCCTTATCTAGAATCAAGTCCCGAAGCCCATCAATATTGGGTACACAAACCCGACCCTGCATCCTCAATACCCTATCATTACCAATGGTCACATCTCTGGTAATGAACAACTTGTCACGATCCCAGTTCGCCCTCCGTAAAAATGTCATGATGGAACCTAGTCCCTATGACTAGGTAAGCCTAACAATTTGCGGAAAAAGAAACAGATGCGAAAAAACTAATATCAAATCGAAGATAACAAATATAAAGGTGTTTGAGATGCCGCTTGGCATATAAAATACAAGATCTCAAAAATCGAACAACTCCCAAAACCTGGAATCCCATGAATCAAAAGCTATGAATACGACAAAAATACTCTAACTCCGAAATATCTAAATCAAAAGAAAAGATAGAAAGGTATCACTACAAGAGAGAATGGAAAGGGACTCCTCGGTCTGCGGATGTGGCAGATATACCTCGAAGTCTCTAGATAATTTCCTAGGCACAAGGGTAGTAGGGCTGAATCGAAGTATCTGGATCTGCATCCGAAAAACATATGTAGGAAAGGGCATGAGCACACCATAGCGGTACCCAGTAAGTGCCAAGTCTAACCTCGATCGAGACGTGATGAGGAAGGTCAGGGCCCTACCGGTCATATACAATAATATATAAGGAAATGAAGCAGTATTAAGGTAATACAGGGTAATAAGAGCGGCAACAACTACAACAGAGACAAATAATCACATAAGCAATATATCTCAACACAGAGATAACAACAGTAAATCTCCTAGTATACCGTCCCGTAGTCCCAATTATAAATATCCACTGGATCTCCCGGGTGCCGTCCTGTAGTCCAACTCATAATGCGCAGGGGATCTCCCGGAATACAACATCCATAGTCCCAAATGTAAATACACAGTACTGGGGGAATCTACCAGGTGCAATTCCGTAGTTCCAATGTAAAAGTGTAGGGGATCTCCCGGAATACCACATCCGTAGTCCCAAATAAAACAGGGAAGGGGGATCTCCCGGGATATCGCCCGTAGTCCCAAAATAAACACACAACAATAACACAAAGAATATTCAATTCAATAAAATTTATACCAAGGTAAAACAGGTATTTCTAGCCTAGCATGCTGCCCAAAATTCAAATAAGGCAGTTTGGGCAAGTAAAGTAGTTAAGTCACTTAGACATGCTTTCCTAATCTAACATTAGGCTAAATTCAAATTAATAAAAATAACATGGAAAGAAACGAAATTATAGTTACTTAATGAAAACAAAATTTTCAACAATTAGCACATGTACGCACTTGTCACCTCACGTACATGGCTTTCATATATCACAGTACCAATTCCTAAGGGGAGTTCCCCTGCACAAGGTTAGGCAAGCCACTTACCTCGAACCAGCTCAATCAACTCAATATCACCTTCTTGCCACGATTATCCGACTCAAAATGGCCCAAATATATTCAAAGTAATTGCATAATGTAAATATAACTTCAAATAACTAATTCAACCAATTAACTCGAAGCTAATACATAAATTTAGGAAAATCGCCCAAAAAGCCCCCTGGCCCATGTCTCGGAATCAGGTAAAATTTACAAATTTAGAATTCTCATACTCTCACAAGTTCATATCTACAGAAATCACTCCAATCCGACATCAAAATCTTGACCAAAACTCCAAAATTAGGCATAAGATATTTTTCCAATTTTTTTCTAAATTTTCACCCTAAATTCAAATTTAAAGGGTGAATTTAAGCTTAGGTTCGTGAAAATTAATCAAAACCGAGTAAGAATTACTTACCCAAAACATACAGGTGAAAATCTCTCCCAAAATCGCCAATCCCGAGCTCCCAAATCAAATTTCTAAGGTTTGAGACTAAACCCTCGTTTCTACCATTTTCTGATCAGTGAAACCGCATCTGCAGCTCTGGGAACGCACTAGAGGTCCAGCTTCTGCGTATACCAAGTTGGAGCTACGACTTTCATTAAAGTCCAGCTTTTGCACATGTGACCACTTTTATGCAGATGCGGTGCCGCTTCTGCGGTTCTTAATGGCCCTCCCCTTTTCCGTTTCTGTGATACCAACGCCACTTCTGCGGCTGTGCACCTGTGGTCCCCAACCGCAGGTGTGGTTATGACAGAAGATCAGCAGCTGAAGCTTCTCCAAACATCTTCCAATTCTTCCGACAACCTTCCGAAATCTTCCCGAGGCCCCCGGGACCTCAACCAAAAATACAAACAAGTCCTATACCACTATTCAAACTTGTACCAACCTTCGGAACACTCCAAATAATATCAAATCATCAAAACACCCTCGGATTCAAGCCTAAGGATTCCAAAACTTCAAATTACCTCTTTTGATAAAAAAGTCTATCAAACCTCATCCAAATTACCTGAAATTTTGCACACACGTCCCAAATGACATGAGAGACCTACTCCAACTTTCAGAATTCCATTCCGACCCCGATATCAAAATCTCACAATCAAATCGGAAACTTCAAAAATTCGACTTTTGACATTTCAAGCCTAATTAAGCTACAGACCTCCAAAACACATTCCAAACATGCCCCTAAGCCCGAAATTATCCAACGAAGCTAACGAAATCAACAAAATTTCATTCCGAAGACGTCTACATACTGCTCCGACTGAGGTCCAAATTCTAAGGCTAAAACTCTCATTTAAGGCCTAAGTATCACAAAACACTTCGAAACACAAAATGAATCCTCTCGGCACTTACCATAGCAGAAACAAACACGAAGAATGCAGTTAATAAGGGATCGGGACGTTAATTCTTAAAAAGATCGGCCGGGTTGTTACACCAAGATTTCTTCTTTTTGATTAACCCGATCTCTGAATAATACGAAAATCTCTAGACTGTTCTCTACTAATGCATGTCTATGATCTCCAATTTGAAATCTTGATGTGCTAAAAGCACTCTCTGATGCTACTAATGATGCTTGAATAGCCAACATATCTCGGATCATTATTGAAAATGTTGGAAATGCCTTGCATGCTCCCTGCACCATGACAAAAGTTGTTCGTCGCCTTTTTTTGTCTTTAATACTTTCCAATTCTTGGTTAAGATAAGAATCAAGTTCATCATCAATAGAGGAATCAAAACCTGTTATATCATCCATATCTTCTACAAAACTTCTGCTCTAAACTTAGAAGTAGAAAAAGCAGTTTCACAACCTGTTGTTTTCGTAGATTTTTATTTATCAAACATTGATCTAGAATAATAATATATGCTAGCTTGGCAGTCTTCGAGAGATGTTTGTTCATTTTCTTGAATTGCTAAATTCTCATAAATTTTACGAACAAGTCTCTTTGCACCTCTTAGTTTTAAAGATAGGTTTAGTAGATTAGAAATTAAATAAACTTTGAGAATAGGAAAAAAATACGTTTTAAATTTTAAAATAATTTCATTAACGGCCGGTGCATAAGTTGGATTTGTTTTATACTTACCAAATACAACATAAATTTCACAAATATACCATAATATTTGTGTAATAGTACGATAATATATACCAGAAAATTATTTTGTAGCATAATAATAATTTTCTAAAAATTTAGTAAGCTCTTTGATCTCATCCCAATCAGAATCAACAATTTGATTAGCGGGGATACCATTATGCATATTAAATACCTTTTGGATAGGCATCTGATAATTATAAGCAACTTTAAGCATTTCATAAGTAAAATTCCACCGAGTACAAACATCTTTTGGAACTTTTCTAAATGGAAGGTTAGTACTAGCACATTGTTGAGAAAATTCACGAATTTTACTCGCTTTATTAGCACAAAAAATATAGGCACAAGCATGTTGTATTTTACTACAAGCATCAAAAAATAAATTAAGATCATATTTTACAACCAAGTTAAAAATATGGCATGCATATCTAACATGAAAAAATTGCTAGATTAATTGGACAAAGTCTTTAAGCTATTTGTTGCGGTTGTTTTAGCAGAAGCATTATCTAAGGTGATAGTTAAAAATTTATCAATGAGTCCATATAAATCAAGTATTTGTAGAACGGTAGTTGCAATATGTGCTCCAATGTATTTTGAATCAACAAATTTATAACCAATAATACGTTTTTGCATGTTCCAGTTATGATCAATCAACCCAATGGCATGTAACAGTTAAATAATCACAACCATTGGGACTACGTCCTACATCAGATGTTAAGATATTCGGTTTGAAATTTAAAAACATCATCTTTAACTGTGGTCTTAGGAAAACCTTGAAAAGCAGGGCTATAAGTTTCTTTTATATAATGCACAAAAGCAGGTTGAGAAGGAAAAGTAAAAATGTAAGCCACAGACATCCACCATTTTTGCTAAGTTCTCACGATCTCTATCTTTGTTATAGGGGCATAAAACATTACCAGAAGCAGGGTCAAGCTGTTGTTGTACAAAATTAGAACTAGATCCACCAGGAGTGCCAGTAATGGTGGTAGGATCTATAATTTTTCCGGCTTCTATGTTAGCTTGTATCCATAAAGAACTATCAATCTTGAGCTTCTCCAAAGTAGACAAAGGGCATATGTTGGAACTCGACCCATTATCAATCAGTACACAGGTCACTACCGAATCTTCACATTTCACAGTAAGGTACAAGGCTCTGTTATGTTCCGTTCCTTCTACCGGTAATTCGTCATCTGAGAATGTCACCCTGTTCACCTCAAAGATTTTGTTTGCGATCTTTTCAAGATGATTCGTTGTAATTTTCTCGGGCACATATGCTTCATTCAAGATCTTCATTAGTGCACGGCGATGTTCATCTGAGTGAATTAGCAAAGACAATAAAGAGATTTGCTCCGGCTTCTTCCTCAATAACATTAATATTATAACATGCAGGGGGTTGGGAGAATGAAATTTTATCAACATAAGTCATTTCATCTATATGTTTTCTAATTCCAGGAGAAGGGATTACTACTACTTTCACCTTTACTATTTTTTTTTACTACTTTTTTTAAAACATGACAAATACATTTTTAGGTGCCATATTTTAAATACAAAATTAAATTAAAAAAGCTAACCCAAAAATTAAATACACAAATAAAATACGAAAATAGAACACATAAAGTAAACACAAAAATTAAGCACTAAAATGATATGCAAAAATTATATATTAAAATTAGGAGATGGAACGAGTGCATCACAGTTAAATATTGAAATTTGAAGAAATTGCCCAAAATATTGCTCCAAATACTTGACGAATTAATTTGAAGCTTAAAAGTTGCTCCAAAAATTTGCCCAAATACTAGAAACTTGAAAGTTATCACTTGATAGTTGATAGTAATAAAATTGAGAGAATAATATAGATAGAATGTTAGAATGTAAGATATTTGAGACACAAGATTGATTTTTGTGGGAAAAATGAAGAAGGATGGGGGTATTTATAGTAGAAAATTGGGCCAAAGTATAATTTAATAAACTTAGGGGTTATATTAAATGTTTGGGAGGGGGGTAGGGGTGTTTGGTGGGGTGGAGGTCATTTTTGGCCCTTTTTAGCTGTTGGTAATGGCTATTTTTGCAATTTAAGCCGTTGCCTAATGGCTAGATTTCAATTAAAAAAATCCAGGCGGGACGCGGATGGGACATGACAAAACGGGACGGGACAAACGGGACGAAATAACTGTCCCGTCCCATCTTGTGTCCTGTTTAACATTGGGCCATCCCCTTTAAATTGAAGTGTGAGGGGATGAGACTGAGATAGGACGCGGAACGGGACGGGACGGTCCGTCCCGTTGGACAGTTGAGTGTAACAACTTTGAGGGTAAGAAGTGAGTTAGGTGACAGTTGAGCCCTCTAGTCTAGTTAGTTAAGTCGTTTAGTTGAGAGATTAAGTTAATACTACTCACGTGTACAACTCTTATAGCTTAGCTTCTGTATACGATTTGTTAAGTTTTAATTCAATATCTTTTGGACTCATTCTGGAACTCTTTTTCTCCTCTCTTCTTCAATACAGTTTGAAGCTTCATTCTCACATTTCAATGGAGAGATTTAACATGGTATTAGAGAGAGAATGGATCGATTAGATCTGGAATTCGATTTAGTTTTTCTAATTTTGAAGAAATTGATTTTGTCCGATTGAAAGCGATAAATTATTTTTCCAGAATTTTTGAAGCACAACAATGGCGACCTTAGACATTGATAACCCTAGGCATCCATTATTTTTACAGCCGTCAGACAATCCTAGTAATGTAATAATATCGATTTAGCTGAAAGGAACTGAGAACTATTCAGTTTGGAACAAAGCATTGGTGATTTTATTGCAAGCAAAGAGAAAACTAGGGTTCATCGGTTCAAATTGTACAAAATGTCAATTCAAAGAAGATCTAGAAGAGAATTAGGAGCGAGTCAATGCAATAGTCCTGACATAGATCATGAATACTGTTTCACCAGTGTTAATTACTGGAATTGCGTATGTTGATAATACTCATGAAGTTTGGTTAAATCTAGAGGATCGTTTCAACAAGGTTAACAGTTCTAGAGTCTACAATATCCAACGAGAGATAGCTATAATTTCTCAAGGTACCTCTGGACTTTTTGTTAATCATACAAGGTTAAAGTCACTGTGGGATGAATATGGTTCTCTAATACCCTCACTCCTTATAACTATTGGAACGAGGGACTTCATTGAACATCTAGAACAATAGAAGTTTTTTCAAATTTTAATGCGATTAAATGAGTCATATGGAGCCATTAAAAGTCAAATTCTGTTGCAATATCCATTACCCTCAGTAAGTCGTGCCTTTTCTATGTTAATAAATGAAGAAAAATAGAGGAAGGTCGGTATGTCTAATTTCCAAGTTAATTTGTCAAATGAAATGAGTGATTCCACAGCTTTCACGAATGCCAAGGACAATCTAACAAAGATGAAGAAGTTTAATAACTTGTAGTGTGAGTATTGTTGATGAAAGGGTCACACAAAGCAAGCTTGGTATAAACTACATGGACACCCATCGAGCTTTAAGGAAAAAAGGCACCAGTAGTACAGGCAAGCAAATGCAGTAGTGAATGACAATAGTCATGTACAAGAGAATGTCCTGAACAAAGGGAAAGTTGACATGCCTTAAGGAATGGCCAATTTCTTCACTAAGGAGCAATATGGGCAGATAATGAGGTTGTTAAACAAGGAGAAGGCAGAGGATCACATGGCTAACATGGCAAGTAATGATATTTCATAGTCTTTGTAGGATTGTAGAGATACTTGGATTATAGATATTGGAGCAACTAATCATATTACCTCAAACCATAATATGTTGCATAATGTGATGCATTTACCTGAACATAAGAGTGGTAATGTGCACCTTCCAAATGGTAAGTCTGTTCCTGTCACTTATCAAGGTAGCTACAACCTCACTGACGATGAAACAGCTCATGATGTGCTGTGTGTGCCTGAGTTTAAGTATAATTTGGTACCAGTTTCAAAATTAACAAGAGAGTTACAATGCTTAGTAAACTTTTTTTCAACATTCTGTGTATTTCAGGACCTGTAGACTGGGAGGGTGAAGAGGATTGGTAAGTAAATAGGTGGATTTTATCTCCTAATCCCAAGGAATATTGACAAGAATAAGGAAACACAAAGAATTAGGAGCCGCCTTGCAGTAGAGATGAAGACTGATATAGTTACCTGGCAATGGAGTCTTGGACACATACCGGCAGAGGTCATGAAGAAGCTGGATCTTTTGAAGAATAAAGAGATACTATATTGTAGTTTTAACAATTTCACTGTATGTCTATTGTCTAGACAGACCAGAAAACCATTTACTCTTAGTAACAACAGAGCTACAGATATTTTTCAACTGATATCTGGGGTCCATATAGAGTTCCTACATACAATGGAAACAAAAATTTCTTAACACTTGGTAGATGATCATTCCAAGAAGATTTGGGTATTTCTAATGAAATTGAAAAGTGACAGTATTATCTTGTTAAGATGTTTTTTAAACTAGTGCATGTGCAGTTTCAAAAAGTTGTCAAAATGCTCAAGACTGATAATGGTGCAGAATATTTTAGCAAGGAATGTAAAGACTTCCTACCATATTGTGGTGTTATTCACCAGAGCAACTTCCTACATATTGTGGTGCTATTCACTAGAGCAACTTTGCACACATTCCACAATAAAATAGAGTGGTGGAGAGAAGAAACAGGCACATCTTAGACGTTGCAAGGGCCTTGAGATTTCAAGGAAGTATCCCATTGCATTTCTGGGGAGATTGCGTGCTGATAAAAGTGTACATTATCAATAGAGTACCATCCTGAGTCTTAGGTGGCAAGTCTCTCCATGAGGTCTTTCATAAGGACAACCAAACCTGTTTCACTTGAGGACCATGGGTTGCCTATGTTATGCAATAGTCACAGAAAGGGTTGACAAGTTATCACCTAGGGCCTTAACTATAGTTCACATGTGATATTCAATATCTCTGAAGGGATACAAGCCATATGATCTTAAGGGAAATAAGTTCTTTATGATCAGAGATGTAACCTTCAAGGAAGACATTTTTCCGTTCTACTCAATTAAGAAAACTGCAAATATTCCATTATTTGTGGAATTGCTAGATGACCAGACAGCCGGTCAAGCTAGTCCTAATCAAGTGGAAGCTCAACATAATAGAGAGATTGGTGAAGCACGTATTGCACCTGGCATACCGGGATCACCAGATGAGGATTAACATGTGTCACAACCTGAGTAGGCTCATGACAATGAAGTAGTAGCAGTTGATGATCAAGTTTCTGATGTTGAGTTACCTATTAAATAACCTGCTGAACCAGAACCACAGCCCAGGAGATCTTCGAGATATTCTAGGCCTCCAAAATGGTTGAAAGACAATGTTTTCCCTGGCAAAAAAAGTTCATCTTCAAACTGGTGTACCCTATGACCAATTACCTGAGTTACTCCTCTATCTCAAAATGCTACATATAACAGCTCGATCGGTCGTTTTGAGAATTTGCATCCTGTTTGGTAGCTTAAGGTCTCAATTAACTTTGTATTATGTATAATGGCTTACGTGTGTGGACGGGTTCGGTTTTCGGATGATTCGAAATTTGATTTAGAAGAACAATTCTTATTTTAGAAGCTTAAGTAAAAATAGTTTACCAGAGTTTGACTTTTTTGAAGACGACTCTGGAATGGTTCCTTCATGATTCCAATAGCTTTGTATGGTGATTTTGGACTTAGGCGTGTATCTGAATTTGGATTTGGAGGTACGTAGGTTAATTTGATGCATTTTGACAAAAGTTGGAAAGTTGAAAGTTTGGAAGGTTGAGAGGTTTGACCGGGAGTTGACTTTGTTGATATCGGGCTCAGATTGCGATTCTGAGACTCAGATTAGGTCCAATTATGTCATTTGGGACTTACATGCAAATTTGAGGTTATTCCAGCATGATTTGATATGATTCGGTAGAAGTTAAAAGTTCATTAAGTTCGATTTCAGGTGAAATTCATAGTTTTGATGTTGTTTGATGTGATTTGAAGCCTCAAGTAGATCCACGCTATATTATGGAACTTGTTGGTAAGTTTCGACGGGGTCCTGGGGGCCTCGGTTGTGTTTCGAATGTGCTACGGGCCATTTCTCCATGTTTTTGGACTGCTGATTTGCTGGTGTGCCTGTTGTTCTTTGCGATTGCAAAGATGAAGATGCGATCGCGAAAGGTTTCTTGGAGCCCAAGGATTTTTTCATCGCGAACGCGATTCTGGGCACGCGTTCATGAAGCTTATGCAGTGAGTTGTCCATGTTTGCACCTGTCTCTTCGTGTTCACATAGTAGAGCTGGGAGCCGATAGTCTTTTACTCATCACATTCACATGTTTCTATATGGGTTCAGGTAGCCTATTGTTATTGTTCATCAAGTTCACGAGGTGTGTGCCGCGAACATGGAGCTGCATTTTTACTGGGCAGCATTTTGTTCTTCACGATCGCGTAAGAGGAATCACTGGACAAGTTATAAGAACTCTATTTCGAGGGCTTTTCGTATCTTATCACTTTTTGAGTTAGAGAGCTCGGATTTGGGAGACTTTGGAGGGGGTTTTCACGTGTTGGTTTGGGGTAAGTGTTCTTTATCTAGATTTGATTATATTCCATGATTCTATCTTTATTTTTAACATTAAATTAGTGAATTGAATGAGATAAAATAAGAACTTTCGTAAAATATTTCAAAAATATAAAATAAGGATTTGAACGCCAATTTGATGTCGGAATTGGATAATTTTGGTGTGGTTGGACTCGCATCGGAACAGGTGTTCAGATTTTTTGAATTTTGTCGGGTTACGAGGTGCGATCCTGGGGTTGACTTTTTGGGTCAACTTTTTACTTTTCATTATTGATCTAAGCTTTATTATTCGGGATTGTTTCCTATAGTTTTAATTTATAATACTAAGTTATTTTGGTCAGATTTAAGCCGTTCAAAGGTTGTTTGACATGAAAAGGTCATTTTAGAGTATCGATTTAGCTTCTTTGAGATAAGTAGCTTGCCTAACTTTATCTGCGGAAACTAACCCTTTGAATTGAGTTGTTTATGCTATTTGTGTTATGTGGAAGCCGTGTAAGCGAGGTGACGAGTACGTACTCGGGCTTATATGTGGAAATTGACTGGTCTAGACTCTTAGATATCTTTTTATGTACTTATTTGGAATTGTTAGTGCATATTATATCTTTTATTCATCATGTCTACTATCACATACTTTATTTGAAATTGTCGCTGCATGTCACATTCTTTATTTGTCGAGGTTTCTCTTATATTCTTTATTTGGAGTTGGTATCACTTTAATCATTATGTGAATTCTTTTATTGTGGAGCTATTATTAGTTGAAATTACCGTCACATGATATTCTTTTGTTGCCGGATTATACTCATACATTTAGACGTAGCACTAGTTTGTTTCATCTCCTTCATTGTTAGTCTAACTCATACACTAGAGTCTAAAGTTTGCCATTTCATGGAAGTACTTTCACTATCGAGGTTATCCTTAAACAATTATTTGAAATTGAAGTTATCGAGAGTCATTACTCTATTTAATTGAAGTTGTGTTTAAAGGGGGGGTTGTTCCTTGTTGAGTTACTTTTCCGTTTATTTTGTTGTTATTGAGATTCTATATTCGTTGTATTGAGTCATGAGCTATTTGTTATGAAAATATTGATATTTTTGAATCTTTGGAAAGGTTGTGGCTTATGGACACTTGTGATACGAGTTGATATGTTGTGTTGATTGTAATGATAGCACATGTAAATTGTTGTGTGGTTTGGTTGTTGTTATGCGGAGTGTAAGGGTGGCATTTTACCGTTGTTGTTAAGCGGAGTATAAAGGTGGCATTTCACCATTTTTGTGATGCAGTGCATAAGGGTGGCATCTCGTTGTTGTTGAATGTACAGAATGATATGGGGGGCTATTGTGTTATTGTCCGGATAGAGTGATAATGATGACTATTATAAAGTGTGATACGAGTGGCTGTAGGAGAGATATGAGTGGCTAATGATAATGTCAGATAGGAGTGATACGGGTGGCTATCGCAGATATAAGGGTGTCAATGTCAAGGACGATGTGTGATGGTTTGGAGACATTGTGTTGGTTATTTTCATGCGATGGTGTGCTTTTCTTGTGTTTGTCATACATCTTACGTGACTTTTTTTGTGTTTCAATGAGCTATTCGATGTCTTTGATATTAATTGTTGACTTGGGCTGCAGTAGTACACTCGTACAAGCATACACCGTAGCATGCCACTTATACTAGCTCAGAAGTATGAAATTTGACATTTATTGACCATGACCATATGTTCTTGTATTATCTATTTCAATGTTGATAGTGAGCCTGTGACCAATGTTGGGCGGATTGTGATTATGAGTTTGTGGCCTTGCTGGGCGGATTGTGATTATGAGCCTGTGACCATGTCGTGCGGATTGTGAATGTAAGCCATTGATCATGCCAGGCGGATTGAGATATTGGCACGTGAGTTGTCCACGCGGTTGTGATTTGAGATGTGGGCACGAGGTGCCGTGAGTAGATGATGATGGGTTGAGACCCGTGACTTGTGACTAAGAGATGAAGTATTACAGAGTGATTAAATTGTGAACCTTGTATTAGAACAAATTGATTTATTGGTTGTTATTGTGTTCCTTATTTGGTTACAACGGTTCTTTCATGGTGTTCCTATGGGCTTACTTTTTATATCACATGTTGATTCTTGTTGCCTTTTACTGATTCATGCTTTCCGTTATTAGTTTTATACTTCTATAATGCACATATTATTTTGTCTAGTGATTGTCTTGACTTGTACCTCGTCACTACTCTACCGAGATCAGTCTTGATACTTACTAGATACTGACAGTGGTATACTCATACTACACTTTTGCATATTTTTGTTCAGATCTAGGTAATTCGGAGTCAGTTAATTGTTAGATAGCGGATCAGATATTGCTGTGGAGACTTCAAGGTATATCTCCCGTCACATTTGCAGGTCTTAGAGTCACCTTTGCAAGTGATTTGTGTACATTTTATTTCTATCCCGGAACCGTTGTACTTCTAGATTTTCTAGTGAACTTAGCAAAGCTTATGACTTGTACAGTCGGTTTTGGGATTGTTGGCTTTGTATAAAAATTTCTGTTTCATATTTAATAGTTCTTGGTTGAATTTTTCTATTAATTCAGTAAGTGTTAGGCTTAACTAGTCTTAAAGACTAGGTTCCATGACGACATCCTACGAAGGAAAATTTGGGTCGTGACACTATAATTCTTTCTTAGCAGCCATATCAGAGATAATACCTTCATCCTATGTAGGGGATATGAAAGATCCTAGATGGATTGAGGCTATAAAGACAGAAGTTGATGCTCTTGTTATGAATAATACCAGAGAAAGTATGTTGTTGAGCTTATAGCTAAGTTGGGATTAACAGGATCGAAGCCTGCTATAACACCAATGGAACAAAAAACTAACAATTGTAAAATATGATGCACATTAAGGTCTGCATGATGATCTATTACTTATAGATGTGAAAGGATATCAAAGGCTCATAGGCAAACTTCTTTACTTAACGTTGACCAGGCCTGATATTGCCCATAAAGTGCAAACCTTGAGCTAGTTTATGCAAGCACCTAAAGGTCTCATTTAGAGGCGGCATATAGGTTGGTGAGGTACATTAAAAGTGAGCCAGGGCTAGGCATTCTTATAAGTGCAAATACTGATATGACATTGAGAGCATATAGTGATGCAGATTGGGCCAACTGCCAAAATTCAAGGAAATCTATGACATGTGTTTGGTGAAGTTTGGTGACTCTTTAATATCATGAAAATCAAAGAAGTAGAATACAGTTGCAAGAAGTTTAGCAGAGTCAGAATATAATAGTATGGCATTGACAATTTTTTAGTTGATTTGGTTGTTGGAGTGTTCAAAGAGCTAGGAGTTAAAGTTTCTATTCCAATTCAGTTGTTCACAGATAGCAAGGTAGCAATGCAGATAGTAGCAACCCTCTATTTCATGAGCGCAACAAGCACATAGAGATAGATTGTCACTTTATAAGGGAGAAGGTGCAAGAAGGACTGATTTATCCTGTATATGTTCCAACGGAAGAACAAGAGGCAAATGTATTGACTAAAGGACTTGGGAGTATGTAGCATTGTCATTTACTGTCCAAGCTAGGTGTTTTGATCATCTTTACAACACCTAGCTTGAGGGGGTGTTGAGATGTTAAGAGTGGCGGAGGGTGAAAGTCGTGAGTGTAGTAGCTTTTTGAGGGTAAGCAGAGAGTTAAGTGACAGCTGAGCAATTTAGCCTAGTTAATTAGGTCAGTTAGTTGAGAGATTAAGTTTACATATACTCACGTGTGCAACTCTTATGGCTTAGCTTCTATAAACGATTTATTAAGTTTTCATTAAGTATATTTTGGACTCTTTCTAGAACTCTCTTCCTCCTCTCTTCTTCGATACAGTCTGAAGCTTCATTCTCACATTTCAATAGAGAGATTAAACATGGCGAGAATGGATCGATTAGAGCTGGAATTCGATTTAGTTTTTCTAATTTTAAGAAATTGATTTTGTTCGATTGAAAGCAATCAATTGTTTTTCCAGAATTTTGAAGCTCAACAATAGTGACCTTAGATATTGATAACCCTAGGCATCCATTATTTTTACAGTTGTTGTAAGACAATTCTAGTAATGTAGTCATCTCGATTTAGCTGAAAGACCGAGAACTATTCAATTTGGGGCAAATCAATAGTGATTGGGAGCGAGTCAATGTAGCAGTCCTGACATAGATCGTGAATACCGTTTCACCAGAGTTAATTACTAGAATTGTGTATGCTGATAATGGTCATGAAGTTTGGTCGGATCTAGAGGATCGTTTCAACAAGGTTAACGGTTCTAGAATCTACAATATCCAACGAGATATAGCTACAATTTCTCAAGGTGCATCTAGACTTTTTGTTAGTCATTCAAGGTTGAAGTCACTGTGGGATGAATATGGTTCCCTAATACCCTCACTCCCTATAGCTATTGGAACGAAGGACTTCATTGAACATCTAGAACAACAAAAGATTTTTCAATTTTTAATGAGATTAAATGAGTCGTATGGAGCCATTCAAAGTCAAATTCTGCTGCAATATCCATCACCCTCAGTAAGTCGTGCCTTTGCTATGTTAATTAATAAATGAAGAAAATCAGAGGAAGGAATGTATGTCTAATTACCAAGTTAATTTAGCAAATGAAATGAGTGATTCCACAGCATTCATGAGTGTCAGGGACAATCCAACAAAGTTGAAGAAGTTTAATAACTTGTATTATGAGTATTGTCGATGCAAGGGTCACACAGTGAAATCTTGGTATAAACTACATGGACACCCACCGAGCTTTAAGGGAAAAAGGCATCAGCAGTACATGCAAGCAAATGCAGTAGTGAATGACAACAGTCATGTAAAGAGAATGTCCTGAACAAAGGGAAAGTTGACATGCCTCAATGAATGGCCAATTTCTTCACTAAGAAGCAATATGGGCAGATAATGGGGCTGTTAAACAAGGAGAAGGCAGAGGATCACATGGCTAACATGGCAGGTAATGATATTTCACAATCTTTGGAGGATTGCAGAGATCCTTGGATTATAGATATAGGAGAAACTAATCATATGACCTCAAACCATAATATGTTGCATGATGTGATGAATTTACCTGAACATAAGAGAGGTAATGTGCACTTTCCAAATGGTAAGTCTATTCCTATCACTTATCAATGTAGCTACAACCTCACTGAAGATAACATAGTTCATGATGTACTGTCTATGCCTAAGTTTAAGTATATTTGTTATCAATTTCAAAATTAAGAAGAGAGTTGCAATGCTCAGTAAACCTTTTTTCAACATTCTGTGTATTCTAGGACCTGTACACAGGGAAGGTGAAGGAGATTGGTAAGGAAATAGGTTGCCTTTATCTCCTAATCCCAAGGAAGATTGACAGGAATAAGGAAACACAAAGAATAAGGAGCCGCCTTGTAGCAGAGATGAGGACTAGCATAGTTACCTGGCAAAGGAGGTTTGGACATATACCAGTAATGGTCATGAAGAAGCTGGAACTTTTGAAGAATAAATAGATACTAGACTATAGTTTTAACAATTGCATTGTATGTCTATTGGCTAGACAGACAAGAAAACCGTTTACTCTTAGTAACAACAGAGTTGCAGATATTTTCAACTGATATCTGGGGTACATATAGAATTTCTACATACAATGGAAATAGAAATTTCCTAACACTTGTAGATGATCACTCTAAGATGATTTCGGTATTTCTATGGGTAAGGTCTGCTTACATACTACCATTCCCAGACCCCACTAGTGGATTTTACTGGGTCGTTGATGTTGCAATAAAATTTTAAAGTGACACTATTATCTTGTTAAGATCCTTTTTTAAACTAGTGCATGTGCAGTTTGGAAAAGTTGTCAAAATGCTGAGGACTAATAATGGTGCAGAATTTTTTAGTGAGGAATGTAAAGACTTCCTACCAGATTGTGGTGTTATTCACCAGAGCAACTTTGTACACACTCCACAACAAAATGGAGTGGTGGACAGAAGACACAGGCACATCTTAGAGGTTGCAAGGGCCTTGAGATTTCAAGTATCGCATTGCATTTCTTGGGAGATTGTGTGCTGATAGCAGTCTACATTATCAATAGAGTACCATCCTTTGTCTTAGGTGGCAAGTATCCCAATGAGGTCTTTCATAAGGCCAAGCCAAACCTGCTTCACTTGAGGACCATGGGTTGCCTATGTTATGCAACAGTCATAGAAAGGGTTGACAAGTTCTCGCCTAGGGCCTTAGCTGCAGTTCACATGGGATATTCAATATCTCTGAAGGGATAGAGGCTATGATCTTAAGGGAAAGAAGTTCTTTGTGAGCAGAGATGAAACCTTCAAGGAAAACATCTTTCCATTCCAATCAATGAAGAAAACTGCAGATACTCCATTATTTATGGATTTGCAAGATGACCGGACAGATGGTCAAGCTAGTCCTGATCAAGTGGAAGGTCAACATAATAGAGAGGTTGCTGAAGCATATATTGCACCTGGAATAACGGAATCACCAGATGAGGATTAACATATGTCACAACCTGAGTAGACTCATAACAACGAAGTAGTAGCAGTTGATGATCACGTTTCTGATGCTGAGTTACCTAATGAATAAGCTGCTGAACCAGAACCACAATCCAGGAGATCTTCAAGAGATTCTAGGCCTCCCACATGGTTAAAAGACTATGCTTTTACAGGTATAAAATGTTCATCCTCAAACAGTGTGTACCCTATGACCAATTACTTGAGTTACTCTTCTATCTCAAAAGGCTATATGTAACGACCCGATCGATCGATTTGAGAATTTGCGTCCTGTTTATTTGCTTAAGATCTTAGTCAGCTTCGTATTATGTATTATGACTTTCATATGTGGACGAGTTTGGTTTTAAGATGATTCGGGATTTGATTTGGAAGAACAATTGTCATTTTAGAAGCTTAAGCAAAAACATTTGACCGGAGTTTGACTTTTGTGAAGACGACTCCGAAATGGTGCTTTGATGATTCCAATAGCTTCATTTGGTGATTTTGGACTTAAGCGTGTGTCTGGATTTGGATTTGGAGGTACTTAGGTTAATTTGATGCATTTTAGTGAAAGTCGAAAAGTTGAAGGTTTGGAAGGTTGTGAGATTTGACGAGGATATCGGGCTCGGATCGCGATTCTAGGAGTTATATTAGCTCCTTTATATCATTTGGGACTTGCATGCAAAATTTGAGGTTATTCCGGGATGATTTGATATGATTCGGTGCGAGTTGTAGAAGTTGAAAGTTCATAAGTTCATCAAGTTTGATTTCAGGTGTGATTAGTAGTTTTGACGTTGTTTCTGAGTTAAGTGAAGAGATTAAGTTTATATATACTCACTTGTATAGCTCTTATATCTTAGCTTCTGTAAATGATTTGTTAAGTTTTCATTCATTACATTTTGGACTCCTACTGGGACTCTCTTCCTCCTCACTTCTTCGATACAGCCTGAAGCTTCATTCTCACATTTCAGTGGTGAGATTTAACAACTCCTAAACACCAGGTCAATACAAAGGAAATGGTCAAATGGTGTTGTGGCCCATTACAAGTTTGTTTTTAGTTTTACTTTCTCATCTCTTTTTTAACTCATAGGAGATTTGCTTTTACACATAAGAGATCTATCGTTTACGCATAAGAGATTTAAAAAAGACGTTTTCTTAAATTCAACATTGTAAAAAGCCATGAATCCCAATTACCTTTTAAAAATACCACTACTAGTAGCTATTGGCATGGTTTTAATCGAAGATTCGGCTTAAACAAAAAAAGAAAAAAAGAAATGAAAGCAGATTGCCAAATCCTATTTTTTTAACAATACTTTGTAATTTATGTACCATATACTAATTCAACTGATTCCTTTATTCCTCTATTCTCCAATCATCTTTGAAATCATAGAATATCTTTACTGCTACGACTGCCACGAAAATCTTCTCAGTTTATTAGTGGCAAAATCTTATCAATATTGTAATCTTGAAATTGCAACAAAACTAGGATTTGAACTTTTTAATACTTTTATTGAGTGGGCATGGATGTGGTTGGCATTCATTGAAACACCTAAACAAAGCTATATGCAAAATTTGAGGAAGATTGGTGGTAATTAACTTTAAAGTTAAATTTTAGACCTGAAATTTTTTGGAAAGCATGTCGGACTAAATGAAGGATATAATAATTTCAAAAGAAAAGTAATAAAAACTTGCAAAATAAGACAACAGAAGATTTACGTAGTTCGATAATTTTTGCCTACTCCACAGCCATACAAAAATATTTTATTACTTTGAAGAGAAAGAAGAAATTTGAGGGATGATATTACAATTGAGGAAAGGGATGTCTATTTATAGGCAAATATCAGAATATGAACACTGCTTCTTTTCTTGCATGCACCGATATTAATTCACATATTTTCTTCTTTCCTCACACTATCGATTTTGCTGCTACTGACTTTTGGTGCAGCATACATTTCCTCCTTTGCCTTTTGCATATTGTTCTCTTTCTTCATTAAGTATTTCTTTAACCTTTTTTTTTCTTTCTTTCGCTATTCATTTTAAAAATGGATTTGTTCCTTTTAATCTACGCCACAAACCCATACAGAGAGAGAGAGAGAGAGAGTTAACCTATCTGGATCATTTGTGACTCTTTTTAGATCTCCTGAATGTACGTTCAGGAGTAACTGACCCCGAATTTGATTCAAGTCCTGGCTCTAGATGTGCTTTTCCCTCTGATTCTATATCTGGTTCTGATTCTGATCTAGATTCAACTTCTGGTTCTACATCTTTAATTTCAGAGTCATTTGTAATCCTTCTAGCCACTTTATTTTTTGAAGTTTCTTCTAACTCAACTGTTTCAAATTTCTGTTCACTGGTGCTGGTTGGTTCTACTCTAAGCTTGTCCTTGTACATCACATTTCATTATGTGATATTCATGTGTCTTAAGATCTTTCTATTCTGATCATCCCAAAATCGATAATCAAAATTATCATCACCATAGCCAATAAAGAAATATTTCTTGGCTTTAGGATTAAGCTTGTCTCTATCATTGGAGTTTACATGCATATAAGGAATACTACCAAAGATTTTAAGATGTGAGAGAGTTACCTCCTTTCCTATCTTTAACTCCTCGGGAATTTTAAAATTCAGCGGTACATATGGTCCCCTGCTTATGAGGTAAGTTGATGTGTGGACCGCCTCGGCCCAAAAATATTTCGGTAATCCAAAATATAATCTCATACTTTTGGCTCGTTCGTTCAACGTTATGTTCATCCTCTCAGCAATGCCATTTTGTTCTAGTATTCCAGGAACTGTCTTGATCATTCTGATCCTATTTTTCGAGTAGAATGCTTTGAACTCTTTACTATCATACTCTCCTCCATTGTTAGAATTCCGACATTTTAAATTTAGGCTTGTCTGATTTTTTCCATCTTTTAAAGGTAACAAACATGTCAGATTTATTTTTCAAAAAATAAACCTATACCTTTCTTATGAAATCATCAATGAAGGTGACATAATAGCGTGAGCCTCCCAAAGAAGTTACAGGAGCTGGTCGCCACACATCCGTGTGCACTAGTCCCATCTTCTCTTTCTTTGGCGTCCTTCCCACCTTTGAGAAACTAACTCTCTTTTGTTTCCCATAAATACAATATTCGCACAAACCTAATTCAACATACTTTAAGTTTGCCAACGTTTCTTTAGATGTCAACAGCTTCATTCCCTTCTCACTCATATACTCGAGCCTCCGGTGCTAAAATATTGTATCACAACTATAATCAACTACTGCTATAGTATCTCTCTGTATTGAGGTTGGATAGCCTCATGCCATATATTAATTTCCTTTGGTCATCATCCACGATCCGTTATCGAATACTGTGTATCTTTCGCTATCAATCTGATCCATAGATATCAGATTTTTCTTGAGGCCAGGAACATGTCGGATATTTTTCCATTTCCATAGCGTCCCATGTGAAGTCTTTATATAAACTTTACCTTTCCCGACAATATCCAGAGGTTCACCGTCTGCTAGATAAACCTTTTCGAATTTTCCAGCAATATAATTATGCACTAATTATTTGCATGAGGTAGAGTGAACGGATGCACCTGATTCCAGAATTCAAGAATCGACTGTTCTGTCTGTACAACAAATTAGTGCATCACCAACTTGTTCAGCAGTAACATTTGCTGAATTTTCATCCTTTATCTTTTTTGGTTCTCTACACTGACTATTCCAGTGACCCTTTTTATCGCAATTCCAAAAAGTAATGTCTTTGCGATTTTTGGATTATCATTTTCTCTTTGACTTTGATCTGCCATGACCATGACTTTGTCCTCCTTGGCTTCTTCCCCCTACTTTCGGTATTAAAAGCAGATCTAGGAGAATCAGTTTATTCTCTCCAGCGAATTTCTTTGCTTAGAACCAAGTCTCTAATATCATCCAATTTGAGTTTGATACTACTCAATGAACTGCTAACTGCAGTTACTGTTGCAAATCAACTCTCCAGTAGAGGTGGTAGTAGAACCAATGCCTTGACTACATCATCAAATGTTATATTAACAGAACTTAACTGATTTAATATTATATTAAACTCATTGATATGTTCCGTAACAGATTCACCTTCTATCACATTGAAGTTGAATAATCGATGCATTAAATAGACTTTATTTAAAGAAGATGGCTTCTCGTACATATTTCATACTGCCTTCATCAGGCCTGCAATGGTCTTCTTATTAATGATGTTGAACGTTACATTTCGTGTTAGCGTCAAACGAATCATATCAAAAGCTTGGCAATCTAATAGATCCCAAACCGCCTTTGCCATATTCTCTAGTTTTACCCCAGTTAAGGGTAAGTATCATTTGTTCTGGTACAAATAATCTTTTATTATATTTTTCAGAATCCAAAATCTTTGCCATTGAACTCTTCAATCTTAACCTCCCCTTCTTCCGATGCTATTTTCACAATTTTTTTATGTGAATAGTAATTGCAAATACCACTTTGTGTAGGAAAAAAGTGTCCCAACTATATAAGATAGACAACAATCATTTTTGATGCACAATACTATCACTATTAATGAATAGTACTTCACTATTGTGAATAGTGTTAGTATTTTTTTTTTAATAATAGTGTTGGTATTGATGATCAATAGTATTGCACTATTCTTGTGAATAGTACCTGCACTAATACTATACTTTTCTACCTGAATCATACTGTTTGTGCTCTGATACCAATTGTTGGGAAGCATGTACTGAATTAAGGATATAATAATTTCAAGAGAAAAATAAAAAAAAAACTTGCAAAACAAGGCAACACAAGATTTATGTGGTTTGGGAATTATTTACCTACTCCATAGCCACACAGAGAATATTTTGTTACTCTGAAGAGAAAGAAAAAATTTAAAGGTTAATATTACAATTGAGGAAAGGGATGCATATTTATAGTCAAATATTAGAATATGAACAGTGCTTCTTTTCTTGCATGCGCCGATAAAACTCACACATTTTCTTCTTTCCTCACACTATGAATTTTGCTAATGTTGACTTTTGGTGCAGCATACATTTCCTTCTTTGCCTTTTGCATATTGTTCTCTTTATTCATTAAGTATTTCTTTGACTTTTTTTTTCTTTCTTTCACTATTCATTTTACAGCCGGGTTTGTTCCTTTCGAAAAATATTTTTGTGCATATGTATATAACGTTTTATATCATATATAGCAATGTATATCATGCATATATTTTTCTTGAATATATATACATATATCTATGATATACAAGATATATATATATATATATATATATATATATATATATATATATATATATATATATATATATATATATATATATATATATATATATATA
>MU739566.1:38341-49402 GCA_026770625.1 Nicotiana glauca
CACACACACACACATTGATATATATGGAAAAATATATGGATATATAGAGGATACACATGGATAAAATTGTCTTTAACATCGAGTTTTCAATATGAAATAGCTCAAATACGACTCAAATATTCTCCAAACAATTCCAGATTTCAAGCTCCTTAAGATTCCAACAAAATCTAATATCACCTGATCGAAATAAATCACAATTACACATATCGAAAAAATTTGAATCAAGCATCAATGGTCTTTAGTGGTATTTTTATTAGGTCTTTTCAAACTCAAACAATGTCTTAATGTTATATTCACTTTTTAAACTTTTAGATTTCACAATCATGATTTCAATGCTTTTAGGTGGAAGAGATCGACATAGTGTCGACAATGCAGAAGATGTGGGTGATGAAACTCGGATATAAGCTGCCAGTTTCAAGACATATTGGGTTAAATATGCCAATAAAGAGAAAAGAATCTATTTTGTGCTAATCTTTACCCCGGCTGGCATATACATGCCAATTTCTCTCAAAAATATAAGATAACCAAGCTTTGATTGGCCCATGGACCAGCGGAAAAGTTTTCCTTCTTTTTTGGTTTATTTTCTTTTTAACATATATGGCATTTGGCATGATGGAAATTACAACGACAATAGTTACTCCTCAATCCTCGATAAAGTTAGAGCCAGCGATATGAATTTTTACTTCTTTCTTTAAACTCAATTCATATCATGATCAATATAGCAAAATAAAAAAGACGAGAATTGAAAATAATTTAAATATACAATTATATATATATATATATATATCTAACAAATTTCAAGCCTATTCCTTTTAAGTCAGTATTGATTTCAAGGATTTGTAGGTCTTGCGAGACAAATTTTTTTCCATGTGACGCAGAGGCGAAGCCAGGATTTCAACCTTATGGGTTCTGAATTTTGGGACCACGACTTTAAGTGTTAATGACTGGGTTCTAGATTTAATGTTTATACATATTTCATGAATTCAAATTATCAAATATACTGTTTGAGCAAAAGTTACTAGGTGTAGACGTGATTTTTGACCCTCCCCAGGATTTTTCATATTTTTAGCGTAAAATATTTAATTTAGCCTTAATATAGCTATTTCAGCTAATTTTGACTCTTTTACTTTATTTTCATCACAAAAATACAAAAAAAAAGACATATAAATTTTAGTTTATGTATTTCTCATAAACTTGAAAAATACAAAAAATAGCACATTATTTTAAATCTTTATATAATTTCAAAAATTACAAAAAAATAGTTTTATTAATGTTTTGTAGCCATTTTAATATTTTAAAAAAAAATATAAAAATAGTACTTTATATTTTTATCTTTATATAAAACGAAAATTACAAAAAAACATAGTTTTGTTTAAATTGTTAGTCTCATTTTAATAGTTATTTTGCTTACGTATGATTAATTAAATAACATCGTGTTCTTATTCTCGGTTCCGGGCAAAGAATAATATTTGGATTCAAACTACCCGTTTTTAGGCCTAATTTTCGGATCTAGCCCATAATAATCCGATCCCACCACACGTGGGGGACACACATGGGGGACACACGGACCCCTAGATCTTGAAGACACAAATACACGGATACATATTTGCACACTAGATACTACACGTGAGACCCATTTTGATGGGAGACCAAAATACACGGACAAAATATTATGGGGGGAGGGGAGCTTAAAACTTCAGATTTTCACACTTACATAGAGGGGGAAGTGAATATTTTTGAAAACACATTTTGACACATTGAGGGAGATTTTTGAGGGAAGGAGGGACTCGACAAAAACCATGAAAAACCCTAAACAACCATAACAAAACCCTCCACTATTTTTTCCGGCCAGCTCCAACCATCTCACGACCATTGCTCCACCATCGTCATTCCGCCAACCAGCACACAGTCGTCACTCTCACATAGCCCACGCCAAACGACCAGTCAGCCCCGTTGTCCTCTCTTCAGGCAGCGTCGGCCATGGACGCTTCTTCATTCTCAGCCGCTGCTTGAACCACGCCTGGCCAAACGACCATCTCCATTGACTCATAGCCTAGTACCACCCTCAACGACCAAACAACCTCACTCCGTCGACCATTCTCATTCATTGCCCAAACAACCATCAGCCCCATCGTTTCTTCGCCGTTAACGACCCCTCATCGTCTTCAACCAAAACCACCATCTCGCTCACTAAAACAGCCCCCGTCGTTCGTCGTCATCACGTCGACCACCAGTGAACCTGTCTCCCTTCACCTCGTCCCAAACGACCCTCAACCAGCAGCACAGCAGCTCGTCGCCAGCATCCACTCGACGTCCCACGCTGCTGCTCCTTCATCTTCTTCTTCGTTCCAGCAACGAACCAAACAACCCCATCCAGCTCCAGCAAATAGCCCTTCTCTTCCACGAAACCAGCCCACCATCGTTGCTTCTTCTCCTCGTCGTCACAACCAAACGCCATTTCTGCAGCCTTACGACCAGCTGCTGCGTCGTCTCTCTTTGTTCGCATGACCACCTGAACCTCCTGTCTGCTTCACCTAAACCAACAGCCCGTCTCAAACAACCTGAACCCGTCGTCCAGCCCACCAACGAACCAGCTTCGTCGCTGATCGAGTTTCCGTCTCGTTATGGGATTTGTTTGAACTTCTTTGGTTCGAGCTTAGCCGAGGTTGAAGTCTCCGTTTGAGTTTGCCGGAGGTCGTTGTTCGAGGTCCGTCGAGTTTGCCCCTGCCTAAGGTTTCCGGTGTCAAGTATTTTCAAATTCGAAAATGTGGCTGCTTGAGGTCCATTTCCACTTTGAGTTTAATATTTTCTCCATGTTCTTGTTTCTTTGATGAATATGACTTCCGATGATTATTTATTTTTCTTTTGTGTTTTGTTTAAAACTTTCTCTTAATTTGTTTTGAATATGATATATTAGATCGAATGGAAATGAATTGGTTGGTTAGTTTTAGGGTGATGAGTGCATGATATGTTTGGCTTAATAAATTTGGGTGAAATTCAGTGAAGGAAATTACGGATAGTTATATTTGAATTAATTATGTTTGGTGATAATTGTGTGAAGGAACATTGTTTGCATTTGTGCGAATGTTTACTCGAATTGGTTATAGCTGAACACGTTTTGTCAACATAGCAATCATTTTGTTATTCTTCAATTGAACTACGTAATTAGATTAAAGGAATCGGGGATGCATTTCATGTGACCCGACTCCAATTTTGAACAAGGTTAAATAAAGCGTGTCATGAACCACGGGTGCATTTCATGTAGGGTGGCTTGCAATATGTTTTAAATAACCTTGAATTAACTCTATAAATAAATATAGCGGAATGTAGTTCTCTTTTAAATGATAAAAATGAGACGAGCCTCACCAAATAAAACACACAAATTGCGGGGCCCTCATAAATGTATATATTAAAAATACTTAGACTTCGGGATGGGCCGTTTAGCGAATTGCACGGCCTTCCCCAAAATAATAACGCGTTAGACTCTTTAGGCGCGGTTCTATTAACCTTACCTTCTTAAACTCGGGTGCACATTTATGTGACCCAAATCCAAATCTCAACGAAGTCGAAATGTGTCGATAATCATGGGTACATTGATTGTGATGTGGTTAGAGATGCATTTCCATGACGTTGTAATTTTTTTAAAAATAATGAATGAGAAGAGCCTCGATAAACAAAAATACATAAGTCGCGGGGCCCTCTATATGTGTTTGTAAAATTACTTAGATTTTTGGATGGGCCGTTCAGCAAAATTTCACGGCCTCACCCAAAATAATGATACGCAAGTCGCTTTAGGCGCTCCTTTAATAATTTACTTTCTTAAACTTGGGTGCACATTTATGTGACCCAAATCCAAATCTCAATGGAGTCGAAATGTGTCGATAACCACGAGTACATTGATGTGACGCGATTCGAGATACGTTTTCATAATGTTGCAATTCTTTGTTAAAATAATAATAATATTAAAAGCGGTTAAAGGTTAAAATTTGCACATAAGTTAAAGCATGTTATAAATCAGATAATTAAGCCAAGTATAATAGTTGAGCGACCGTGCTAGAACCACGGAACTCGGGAATGCCTAACACCTTCTCCCGTGTTAACAGAATTCCTTATTCGGATTTTTGGTTCGCGGACTGTTAAATATGGTCAAACCTTTCCTCGATTCGGGATTCAACCGGTGACTTGGGACACCATAAATCTCCCAAGTGGCGACTCTGAATCTCTTAATAAACGAATCCCATTTCGATTGTGCTTTAATTGGAAAAACTCCCTTCACTACACCCTTCGCGGGGTGCGGTAGCGCCAAAAGGAGGTGTGACAGCTCTGTCGACTCTGCTGGGGACAAATAACCCAGAACCACTGGTTCAGGGTTAGAAATTCGAGCTTAGAATAATTGTTGTATTTGGCTTTCTTTATTATCTGATGTTTATTACATTTTTTGGATTTAATGTGCAAAATGTTGCTTATTACCGCTTTGATATTATTTGAACTGTGTATATAAACTGCTACAAAACCCTTTTTCTTTCAGAGTTTTCTGAAAATGGCGCATACGTTCGCGTAGCCCGCTTTTTATAAAAATTATACCAAATAGAGCGAGGTTGGGCAAGCGACAAGGCTGGGCAGACTTTAGTGCTCCCGATACGTCGCCCCCTCCTCAGCCCCAGTTGTCCGCTCGGGTTCCCCAACTCTAGAACACATACCTAGGTTTTTAACCTAGAATAACTTGACTTTATGCCGGATCCCTAGTAGGAACGCTTATTTGCATCATGTTGCATTTGACTTAGGGGACTCAACACATGGGTTGGGTCCGTCTAGTACAGGTAACCTGAAATGAAAAAGAGCATCTTTATGCATCCTATGTGTTACATGTTGTATTTATTCAATGATAAAAGGGTTATTTGGCGGACCAATAATAGTTAAGGAAAAATGGCACGCCTGGTCATGCTGATCTTGTTAAATAAGAAGGTTGCACATTTTTTTTTTTAGATAAGCATGATATTATTTTAATCAAAGGCATGAGGAACATTTGTGGAATCCAAGAAGTCTTGGAATTCCCACATGTCCCCCATGCTTCATTTTTGGGAAAAAGCACATGGGAAATATTTGTGGAATCCAAGAAGTCTTGGAATTCCCCCATGTCCCCCATGCTTCATTTTTGGGAAAAAGCACATGGAGAACATTTGTGGAATCCAAGAAGTCTTGGAATTCCCTATGTCCCCCGTGCCACATTTTGAAAATCAAAAAAGAAGCATGAAAATTCAAAAAGATTTTGTACTTTGTCATCATTTTCAATAAATTAGAAGATCAAAAAAAAAAAAGAAAAAGAAAATTCAAAAAGATTTTGTATGTTTTATCCATTTTCAAGAAAAAACAAAAAAATATATGTTTCTCTAAATTAGTTGTTCTCGCCCGTATCCAATCGGCAGAACTACGCTGGTTTGATTCTCACCGGATGTGAGATACGTAGGCAACCCTCATCGGGTCCAACCTCCCCTTTTTGCAAAAAATAGCCAAAAAATATCAAATTCTAATTTTGTTATAAATAAATCGGGTGATGCCGTCCTTATCAAATATAGCCGAATGTTCCCGAAAGGGACGCCAGAAGGCTAACTTTGCATGGATGACCGCTTTGGGTCAGGTTTTGATTTTTGACCCTCACAGACAGCCTTAAAATCTTCGTCCCTGAGGCGCTAAAAGGCCGTGTTTGCAATACCGGGTCATTTATTTTAATTTAGAAAACAAGAAAAAGAGTCTTGAATAAATTAGGTGATGACGTTTGTCAAAAATAGCCGAATGTTCCTGAAAGGGACGCCGGAAGGCTGACTTTGCATAAACAGCCATTGTTGGGTCATTTTTTAGATTTCGGTCGGTTAGCCCACATAGCCTTAAAATCTTCGTCCCCGAGGTGCTGAAAGGCCGTGTTTGCAAAACCAGGTCTTTTATTTTAATTTGAAAAACAAGAAGAAAAAAAAGAGTCAGTAGGCAAGTGAATGCCGTTGTGATTTTTGGTCAAAATAAGCCGAGCCAACTTCGGCAGTGTATTGAACCGTTCTTGCCGAGATAGCCTTAGAGTATTTTTCAGTTGTCGAAAGGCTATTTTCGTAAAAGAACGGACAAGTTTGTAAAATAATTCTTCCCGGCCTCAAAATTCATGTGAAATTGGGAAGGGGCCACGTTTGCAGAAATAGCCATTTGGTTGAAATTGGCAAACAAGGAAGGAATCTGCCAGTCTGTTTTTTAATTTGTATTTCTTTTGATTAGATCATGTGGTGTTTGATTTTCGAGTCTGTAGGTTGTCTTTTCGTCAAAGTCTGTTAAGTATGGTCAGCTTTTAAACCTGTGTTATCAAGTTTGTTGTATTATAAAAATGAAAAAAAATGTTTTGTTGTTATTTACCGTGTATATGCCCGAACTACACAAGGTCTGATTCATGCGGGGTCATGATACATAGGCAATCTCCATAAGATTCGACCACAAAAAAAAAAAGCAAAAATGAAAAAATGAAAAAAAAAAGAGAAAAGAAGTAAGCAAAATATTGATAATAATAAGGACCGAATGAGTCCATTCTAACATGTTTTGTTTTGAATTGTTGAGAAAATTGAGGTGGTTGGTTTGTGGTGAGCCGGAAACACAAGATCCAGGAAAACCTGATTGAGATCCAAGACAGCGACACCCAAGATATCACGCAGAGTCCTTTACCTGCACGTCATGATGCACACTTTGTGGGGATGCCTGGTGACAGGGAGCACGGGAATCCTCTTAAGGATGTATTAACTAAAGCTGAAGATGTCGAAACCGATAGTGGTCTTGGTAATATTGATGCGAAGCTCAGTGGGCTAAGATGTCGTACTGGCCAACTAGAGTGGAATTTTGATGGCTTATTTTATGGTCCAGATTATTTCAAGGTTGTAATCTGGATATTGTAAATCAAACCTTTCTATCCTTTGATTTTGTCCAGTCCCTTCGGTTGTAGTATCTCATTTAATGGTATCTAGGTTTGTCCTAAGGGTTGTAACCCCATTTTAGTTTGTTTGTTTTGTTGTTCGAGTTGTTGTTTTCGTCAGTTAACAATGTCTTGTTTTCTATTATTTCTAGACATTTTCTTTTGATTAGTCTTTCCTCTTTATAGTCCTTTTTCTGTCTCTAGTGACATGGCATGCGCACGTAATTTTGGCCTGATCTTAAAAGTTAATCGTAAAACCATTGGGAGGTGAACGGGACATTTAAAGAAAATAAGAATGATTTGAGATTATTTGGAACCCGAGTCATGTGAAACTGGGGAAAGCATAAAGAAAACCGTAAAGGCAAGCTGGCCAAATTGACATGGGGTCGTTCATAATAATGAAAATGAGAGTGTTGCCCAACAGTGCTTTAAAGATATGGTGAATGTCTAATTGCGTTGTTTGCACTTGTCATGTTTTGAAGATTGGAATGACGGAGGCATTTTGTTCTGCTATCTAAATACTTTATCCTCCGTTACCCCTTTGAGCCTTATTTGATTTCTTTCATACCCCTCATTCGGAATCAGTAGCAAAGACTAGAAACACAAACATGGAAGTTTTCAAAAAAAAAAAGGGAAAAGAAAACAACAAAAACAACAAAAAAGACAAAAAAAAGAGAGAAAAGGAAAACAACCAAAACCACAAAAGATAAAAAAGAATAAGTGGAAAGGAAAATTGGAAAAACAAAGGAATTGGGAACTACGTTTGACCTGATTCCTCCAAGAGGATACGTAGGCGCTTCACAGCTTGGTCATAGTGTAATAAAAAATAAAAAAAATCCCCAAGCAAGAAACTAGGGCAAAAATTGTGTATTGTAAGGAAAATCTAGATTCCGAAGGTTGTAATTTTGAACCCAGGTTGTTTTGTTTTGAGCCTTTAAATACCCTTTCTTTCTAGCTCTATCCAAATCCCACATAACGGTCTAAAGAAAGACCTTTTGACCAATCTTCAAAAGAGGCCAAATCAGGCAAATGCATAACACTCTGATTACCAGCAGAAAAGACTCTGATCCCCAACAGAAAAGAAATATGAGAGAGTCTTAGCGGTAGCACTCCAACCCCCAACTGAAAAGAAATAAAATGAGAGAGTCTCACCGGTGAAAACCTTCACAGGCACCATGAGGCGATTGTAAGCTGAGAGAAATCAAAATGAGAGAGACTTGATAGTGAAAACCTTTGGGCACTACAAGTCAAATAAGNGTTCTCCTTTCATCAAAACATTTCCCCAGTAGAGTCTGTTTGGTCAAAACAAGTGAGAAATGACTTCAAAATCTGCCATCAGCTTTCCAATTATGCAAGACGGGATCTGAGTAGAACATCCAAGTGGTATAAGCCAGGAGGAAACAAGCGCAGAGGACAGTGTCCAGGAGGATATTCCCCAGCAAGAGGAAATTGACAAAGAGGTGGATCAGTGTCAAGGAGGATATCTCCAGCAAAAAGCGAAGGTCAATGACCTCAAGGCCAAGGCCAGTGGACAAATAAAAAAACAATGAGGAGAGCGATGAGCATATTTGGAAATGCACATGAGACTCAAGGGTCGGAAAATTCCAGTTCCCAAGCTCTACCACAAAAGAAGGGGGGAGATCCCCAGCAGAAAAGGTATTTTCAGTGACACGGATGAACGAAGAAAGGGGTTCATCAGTAAAACATGCAAGATCCTCAAGCAGAGACAACTGTCATAGGAAATGTAGGGGAAGTCAATGGTTGAGAGGTTTTGTGAATAAGGAATCCTCGAGAAGGTCAAAAGGAGTCAGCCAAGACGATGCAAAGCAGGGAAGTCGTTCTAAGACCAGCAGGAATCTCATCCCCAGCAAATAACATCCTCCCCAACAAGTTTTGATAGCGTAATGGAACGCAGAGCAGGGAAGGAGAGGAGGAGAACCATCCCCGACAGGAGCATCACAACCAACCACCACGTTTTAAACTAACAAGTTTTCTTTGATTTGAAACAGGAAAAAGGAAATGGCACTGACGGAAAGGCATGCCACAAGGAAGATTATCAAACTGGGGTAGAAAATTTTTCTTTTCATTTTAAAAATTTTTTTGGAAATCAGTTATCCGCTTGGGGAAGAAAAAATAACACCAGTCTTGAGGGAAGTAGGTTTAGAACCGATGGTATCGCCAGCAGGTTTAAAAGAAAGAAAACAACAAATTTTAATGAAAGGAGTTGTACCCCCAGCGGACAGAACAAAGGGATGAAATTGGTGGTCAGAAAAGGCAAAAGGACAATGTCATCCCCAGCAGCTTCCAGAAGAATGAAGCATCGATTTTGAAGGAATAAAATTCCCCCAGCAGTGCTATCCTCAACAATGTTATCCTTAGATGATAACATTTTTATCCCCAGCAATGTTGAGAGAAAATATTAGTCGAAGAAAATAGTTTTGAAAAAAAAAAAGGGGAAGAAAGGAGATAGATTTCCCCAACATTTTTATCCCCAGCAGGTAAGTAAATAATTCCCCAGCAGTGTTATCCCCAGCATCCGAGGGAAGACGACACGAGTGTTGAGGGAAGCAGTTTTGAAGTCAGCTACCCATTTGAGGAAGAAAGAAGATAACGCAAAGTGTTAAGGGAAGGAGGAAAGCATCCCCAGCAAGAAGGTCACAACCGACCATCATTTTCAAAAACTGACAAAATTTTTGTTTGTATGTAACAGGAACAAAGCAGTGCAAAGTTTCTCCTAAGATGAAAAATCTTAGTCTGGTGAATTATTTCTCCTAAGATGAAAGAATCTTAGTCTGATGAATTGTTTCTCCTAAGATGAAAAGTCTTAGTCTGATGAATTGTTTCTCCTAAGATGAAAAATCTTAGTCTGATGAGTTATTTTTCCTAAGATGAAAAATCTTAGTCTGATGAATTTTTTCAAGTTAGTAAGAAGTCAGTTGGAAAGACTTAGAAAAAATAACAACAAAGAAGTAAAGGAAACAGCCGGAAAGGCCCAGATAGATAACAAAAGGGGAAGGAAAGAATTGAAAAATTGAAAGCAACAATTAAAGATTTTAGATAAAAACAACAAGAAGAAGGAAACAACAATTGGAAGGTTTCAAGTAAGACAACAAAAATAGACCTAGTCTGATGAATTATCTCCTAGAGTCAAAATCTTAGTCAGATGAATTTTTTTCTCCTAAGATGGTAATCATTCAGTCTTTGAATTTTAAATTTCGAAGTCGGGAGCCCGCCCGTATAACGGAGGAATACATTTTAGTCTTTACATTTTAAGTAATCACAAAAATGGACCTAGTCTGATGAATTATCTCCTAGCGTCAAAATCTTAGTCAGATGAATTTTTCTCCTAAGATGCTAATTATTCAGTCTTTAAATTTAAAATTTCAAAGTCGGGAGCCCCCCCTCCCCCCGTATAACGGAGGAATACATTTCAGTCTTTACATTTTAAGTAATCATAAATTTAGACCTAGTCTGATGAATTATCTCCTAGCATCAAACTCTAAGTCAGATGAATTTTTCTCCTAAGATGCTAATCATTCAGTCTTTAAATTCAAATTTCGAAGTCGGGAGCCCGCCCGTATAACGGAGGAATACACTTCAGTCTTTACATTTTAAGTAATCATAAATTTAGACCTAGTCTGATGAATTATCTCCTAGCATCAAACTCTAAGTCAGATGAATTTTTCTCCTAAGATGCTAATCATTCAGTCTTTAAATTCAAATTTCGAAGTCGGGAGCCCGCCCGTATAACGGAGGAATACACTTCAGTCTTTACATTTTAAGTAATCATAAATTTAGACCTAGTCTGATGGATTATTTCCTAGCATCAAAATCTTAATCTGATGAATCTTTCTCCTAAGATATCAAAATCTCAGTCCGATCAATCTTTCTCCTGAGATCACATAAATTTAGACCTAGTCTGATGAATTATCTCCTAGCATCAAAATCTAAGTCAGATGAATTTTTCTCCTAAGATGGTAATCATTCAGTCTTTAAATTCAAATTTCGAAGTCGGGAGCCCGCCCGTATAACGGAGGAATACATTTCAGTCTTTACATTTTAAGTAATCATAAATTTAGACCTAGTCTGATGAATTATCTCCTAGCGTCAAAATCTTA
>MU739566.1:50758-61978 GCA_026770625.1 Nicotiana glauca
TGTAATCATTCAGTCTTTAAATTTCAAATTTCGAAGTCGGGAGCCCTCCCGTATAACGGAGGAATACATTTCAGTCTTTACATTTTAAGTAATCACAAAAATGGACCTAGTCTGATGAATTATCTCCTAGCGTCAAAATCTTAGTCTGATGAATCTTTCTCCTAAGATATCAAAATCTCAGTCTGATGAATCATTCTCCTTAGATCACATAAATTTAGACCTAGTCTGATGAATTATCTCCTAGTATCAAAATCTTAGTCAGATGAATTTTTATCCTAAGATGGTAATCATTCAGTCTTTAAATTTCAAATTTTAAAGTCGGGAGCCCGCCCGTATAATGGAGGAATACATTCCAGTCTTTATATTTCAGTCTTTTACATTTCAAGTCTTGAAGTCAGGAGCCCTCCCGAAGAACGGAGGGTTGCCACAAAAATCCCCAGCATAAATCCAAATTCAGAAGCCAGAAGGAAGTAATCAATTCAAGTTCGAGTCAAAAAAAGTTAGTCACAATAAAGAAAAAAAACAAGAAATAGAAAAAAGAGAAAGGTAAAAAATTAATCCAAATGCAGAAGTGGAGAAAAGATGTGGTCTGCTCGAGGCATGGCCGGGGTCACAAGCTCTGCAGGCCCCGTCTTGATTTTGAAAAAGCTGAAAATATTGAACCAACACCTATAGCTAACAAGTATCAAAGTTCAAATCCAAAGTCTGCATGAAGCACCATTCAAGACTCGAGACTAAGCTTCAGAGGACTTATAGATAGGAATCTTTGTAACTAGTAGCTGATAGGCTTAGTTAGTCTTTTTCAAATTTTGATTTTTAATGTAATAGCAGGACCACAGACCGGAACCTCGGCGGAACGAAACCTCGATCGGCTCTTCACCTCGGTATACTCCATATTCTCACTCACTCCGAACTACACGTGGCCTGATTCCTTTATAGCCAAGGATATGTAGGCGGCTCAGATACCAGGGCTCGGTCACATTCTTCTCCTTTTCTTTTAGTTTTAGTCCCTCCAAATAAGGGTTGGGTCAAAAACATGTCTAGTCGTTCTTTGTCTGAAAACTCTTTGTGTTTCCAGTCAAAGAGGGGCAGCTGTAGACGTGTGATTTTCGACCCTCCCCAGGATTTTTCATATTTTTAGCGTAAAATATTTAATTTAGCCTTAATATAGCTATTTCAGCTAATTTTGACTCTTTTACTTTATTTTTATCACAAAAATGAAAAAATACAAAAAATATATATATAAATTTTAGTTTATGTATTTCTCATAAACTTGAAAAATACAAAAAATAGCACCTTATTTTTAAATCTTTATATAATTTCAAAAATTACAAAAAAAATAGTTTTATTAATATTTTGTAGCCATTTTAATCTTTTAAAAAAAATACAAAAATAGTACTTTATATTTTTATCTTTATATAAAACGAAAATTACAAAAAAATATAGTTTTCTTTAAATTGTTAGTCTCATTTTAATAGTTATTTTGCTTACGTATGATTAATTAAATGACATCGTGTTCGTATTCTCAGTTCCGGACAAAGAATAATATTTGGGTTCAAACTACCCATTTTTAGGCCTAATTTTCGGACCTAGCACATAATAATCCGAGCACACCACACGTGGGGGACACACATGGGGGACACACGGACCCCTAGATCTTGAAGACACAAATACACGGATACATATTTTCACACTAGACACTACACGTGAGGCCCATTTTGATGGGAGACCAAAATACACGGACAGAATATTATGGGGGGAGGGGAGCTTAAAACTTCAGATTTTCACACTTACACAGAGGGGGAAGTGAATATTTTTGAAAACACATTTTGACACATTGTTTTTAGGGAAGGAGGGACTCGACAAAAACCATGAAAAACCCTAAACAACCATAACAAAACCCTCCACCATTTTTTCCGGCCAGCTCTAACCATCTCACGACCACTGCTCCACCATCGTCATTCCATCAACCAGCACACAGTCGGCACCCTCACATAGCCCACGCTAAATGACCAGTCATCCCCGTCGTCCTCTCTTCAGGCAGCGTCGGCCATGGACGCTTCTTTATTCTCAGCCGCTGCTTGAACCACGCCTGGCCAAACGACCATCTCCATCGTCTCGTAGCCCATTACCACCCTCAACGACCAATCAACCTCACTCTATCGACCATTCTCAGTCATCGCCCAAACAACCATCAGCCCCGTCGTTTCTTCACCATTAACGACCCCTCATCGTCTTCAACCAAAGACACCATCTCGCTCACCAAAACAGCCCCCGTCGTTCGTCGTCGTCACGTCGACCACCAGTGAACCAGTCGCCCTTCACCTCGTCCCAAACGACCCTCAACCAGCTGCACAGCAACTCGTCGCCAGCATCCAGTCGACATCCCACGCTGCTGCTCCTTCATCTTCTTCTTCGTTCCAGCAACGAACCAAACAACCCCATCCAGCTCCAACAAACAGCACTTTTCCTCCACGAAACCAGTCCACCATCGTTGCTTCTTCTCCTCGTCGTCACAACCAAACGCCATTTTTGCAGCCTCATGACCAGCTTCTGCTGCGTCGTATCTCTTCGTTCGCATGACCACCTGAACCTCCAGTCAGCTTCACCTAAACCAACAGCCCGTCTCAAACAACCTGAACCCGTCGTACAGCCCACCAACGAACCAGCTTCGTCGCTGATCGAGTTTCCGTCTCGTTATGGGATTTGTTTGAACTTCTTTGGTCCGAGCTTAGCCGAGGTTGAAGTCTCCGTTCGAGTTTGCTGGAGGTCGTTGTCCGAGGTCCGTCTAGTTTGCCCCTGCCTAAAGTTTTCGGTGTCAAGTATTTTTAGATTCGAAAATGTGGCTGCTTGAGGTCCGTTTCCACTTTGAGTTTAATATTTTCTCCATGTTCTTGTTTCTTTGATGAATATGACTTCCGATGATTATTTGTTTTTATTTTGTGTTTTTTTTAAAACTTTCTCTTAATTTGTTTTGAATATGATATATTAGATCGAATGAAAATGAATTGGTTGGTTAGTTTTAGGGTGATGAGTGCATGATATGTTTGGCTTAATAAATTTGGGTGAAATTCAGTGAAGGAAATTAAGGGTAGTTGTATTTGAATTAATTATGTTTGGTGATAATTGTGTGAAGGAACATTGTTTGCATTTGTGCGAATGTTTTCTCGAATTGGTTATAGCTGAACATGTTTTGTCAACATAGCAATCGTTTCGTTATTCTTCAATTGAACTACGTAATTAGATTAAAGGAACCGGGGGTACATTTCATGTGACCCGACTCCAATTTTGAACAAGGTTAAATAAAGTGTGTCATGAACCACGGGTGCATTTCATGTAGCGTGGCTTGCAATATATTTTAAATAAGCTTGAATTAACTCTATAAATAAATATAGCGGAATGTAGTTCTCTTTTAATAATAAAAATGAGACGAGCTTCGCCAAATAAAATGCACAAATTGCGGGGTCCTCATAAATGTATATATTAAAAATACTTAGACTTCGGGATGGACCGTTTAGCGAATTTGCACGGCCATTCCCAAAATAATAATGCGTTAGACTCTTTAGGCGCGGCTCTAATAACCTTACCTTCTTAAACTCGGGTGCACATTTATGTGACCCAAATCCAAATCTCAACGAAGTCGAAATGTGTCGATAATCATGGGTACATTGATTGTGACGTGGTTAGAGATGCATTTCCATGACGTTGTAATTCTTTTAAAAATAATGAATGAGAAGAGTCTCGACAAACAAAAATACATAAGCTACGGAGCCCTCTATATGTGTTTGTAAAATTACTTAGATTTCGGGATGGGCTGTTTAGCAAAATTTTACGGCCTTACCCAAAATAATGATACGCTACTCGCTTTAGGCGCGCCTTTAATAATTTACTTTCTTAAACTTGGATGCACATTTATGTGACCCAAATCCAAATCTCAACGGAGTCGAAATGTATCGATAACTACGGGTACATTGATGTGACGCGGTTCGAGATACATTTTCACAACGTTGTAATTCTTTGTTAAAATAATAATAATATTAAAAGCGGTTAAAGGTTAAAATTTGCACATAAGTTAAAGCATGTTATAAATCAGATAATTAAGCCAAATATGACAGTTGAGCGACCGTGCTAGAACCACGGAACTCGGGAATGCCTAACACCTTCTCCCGGGTTAACAGAATTCCTTATCCGGATTTCTGGTTCGCGGACTGTTAAATAGAGTCAAACCTTTCCTCGATTCGGGATTCAACCGGTGACTTGGGACACCATAAATCTCCCAAGTGGCGACTCTGAATCTCTTAATAAACGAATCCCATTTCGATTGTCCTTTAATTGGAAAAACTCCCTTTACTACACCCTTCGCGGGGTGCGGTAGCGCCAAAAGGAGGTGTAACACTGGGTTCGGTCGAACCCTTAGGACGGCTTGTGCTTCCGCCCGTGGTGACGCAAGATATTGAAAACTTGTAGGACCTTCAATCACCATAGTTTCACACCTATAGACTGGTGCCTCTGTAGGGTGACGCAAGACATGACCAACGATTTCAAGTGACTTTCTCTCATTTTATCATCAATGGGTGCTGCTTACACCTTCTGGCGATTGCAGTCATTTTTAGTCTTATCTAATCTTATATGATTGCACATCCATCTTTGCATCTGTATCTCTAAAATACTCGTCTTATAGATATGTCAGACTTTAGTAGCCCAACATTCACTATCATATAATAATTTCTGTTCTTATAGCTATTCTATAAAACTTACCTTTTACTTTGGTAGGCATCTTTCTATTAAATAACACCCCGATATCACTTCCATTTCAATTAATGGTGAACCTTGGTTCAAACCTACTATTATAGGGAACTCTGTTGTATCTCCTACTACTATTTGTACACTAGTTATATATGGCTCCTTTATACATATCCTTTATGACATTTATATATTTAGTATGAATTCCTTTCTTCTCTATCTCCCACTAAGGATCTTGCATGATATTTTATATGCTTTCTCTAGGTTAATAAACACCATGTACATCTTTCTTTCTTTCGCGATAAATATTCATTAATCTTCTTAGCAAGAATATGGCTTCCATTATAGATCAACCAGAAATAAATTCAAACTGATTTATGTCACGTATGACGTGATTTTAAGTTTATGCTCTATCATTCTTTCATTTAATGTCACGATAGTTCGCACAACTTTGAATATATCCTTTATTCTCTTAAATTTGAATCGGGGTACTCTTTCTCCACACATTGGACCATTCTACTTCAACATTTCCAAGATACTTCCAAACTTCTATAGAGATACTATCTAGACCACAAATTTTTCTAATCTTCATATTCATGGCATCCTTTATTTCTGTCGGCCTAATTCTACGAGTGTAGCTAAAGTTTCCACTGAAATCATACATCTAAAGGTCTAAATTGCTATTCAATTAGTTCGAACTGAACAATTGATCAAAATATCCTCTCCACCTCTCCTTGATCTTATTATCTCCTATCGATACTTGTTGAGAAATCGTCTTTAATATACTTCACATGGTTTAAATTCTTATCCCTTTCTCTCTCAATCTTGCTAGTTTAAACATTTCTTTCTCCCTTTTTCGCATCTTAGATTTTGGTACAAGCCATCTAGAGCTTCCCCTCGGGCTTTATTAATAGCCTTCTTAGCTTCCTTCTTAGTTCTTTTACATTCTTCAAAGACTTATCCATCTTCTACTTTTGAAAATTTTATATATATATAACACTCTCTTTTAGCTTTAATAAACTATTTGTACCTTCTCATTTCACCACTAGGATTCCTGTGATCGGGGTCCTAGACCTTTAGATACACCTTGAACTTCTATTTTTACTCCTTTAATGTAAGCTAATATTTCTTTCCACAAAATGTCTGGGTCTCCCTCTAAATCTCAAGCTCTCTTCTCCCCTAGTTTTTCTTGAAGCTGTAATTGGTTAGCACCATTTAACGCTCATCAACTAATATGGTGTAGTTTGTAATTCATCTTTTTTCTCAATCTACTATTAGGTTTTACATTTAAGACTACTAACCTATGTTGGGTGGTCATCGCTTCTCCCCTAATAACCTTACGTCCTTGTATGTGGTTCTATTTTGTCTTCTTGTAAGGATAAAGTCAATTTGATTATTGTTACCCCACTGTTATACGTTATTAGATGGAATTTCTCTTTCTAAAATATGTGTTAACTACCACTAAATCATAGACTAAAGCAAATTCTAAGATAACCTTCCCTTCGTCATTTCTTTTTTTTTTGGTAATAAAACTTTTTGCATTAATCACCAATGTAATATTTACAAATTAGGGTAGACCATCTCAGACTCTTTAAAAGATAAATGAAAAATTCAACTGAAAAAACATTCTACATTCTAGATCGCACTAGTATTTACAATTGCTAAGCAACACTCGCGTATATCCTTCAACTCTGATGTTGCATATGCAAGCCACTCCTTTAGCTAGGACCTCCCACGCAGTAGTTTGCTTCTCAAAGATCCGATAATTTCGTTCAATCCACAGTGCATGAGTATACTCTGCGTAGATTAGATTAAGCACTCTTGCTAGCTGAGATCTGTTCTTCGTTTTTTAACTATCCTTTTATGATTTGATGCCCATGAGTCTATAGGAGGATACTGAATGTGCAACCAACGCATAAGCCTGTGCCATAGGTATTTACCATATTCACATTCATCAAACAAATGCTCTCGCGTCTCTGGTTGTTGTTGACAAAAACAACAAATATCTTCTATCTGCATTCCCCAGTTCTTCAGTCTATTAGCTGTTAGTATTTTTCCTGCACCTGAATCCATATAATGAAGATGGCTTTTGGTGTTGCATGGTTTTGACACATCAATCCTTTCCATGGAACTTTTGGTAATACACCTAGTAGCTGTAGGTATACTTGCTTTGTGACTGTGCTTTGTGAGACTTGTTTATAAGGTGTAGTCTGTACCTTTCTTCAAATACGTTTTAAAGCATACAACGGGCTTGCTTTGGTACTCCCATATCCTTAAAATCCTATCTTTGATATAGTATATATGGATCCATCTAATCCATAACTTATCGTTCTTGTTGGCCAGTTCCAAGCAAGTTTTAGTGATAGCAGCTTTATTCCACATAGCCAAGTTAATTAAGTTCAATCCTCCAGCAATTTTTGGAGAGCGCATCTTATCCCATGACACTAAATAATTTTTGGTTATTGTATTTACCCCAGACTATTTGTAGCTTCTACAATGTGCTTTAATTGATTTGATGACTTTAGCCGGTATAATAAAGATTTGAGCCCAATAGGCTTGGATCCAAAGATAACTGTTTGGACTAACTATATTCTGCCTGCATAGGAAAGTTTTTTTGTTGTCCATGAAGAAATCCTGCTCACAACTTTGGTAATAAGGGGTTGCCATTGCAGTACTAATAGCTTCTTAATATCTAGGGGTATGCCCATATATTTGAAAGGCAACACTACTTGGTTGTACCCTAATGCTTGTTGGATCTCCTACTTCAGTTCATTGCTTACTTCTTCATAATATATTGAGCTTTTGACTAGATTTGGTTTAAGGCCAGAGGCTTATGAAAATGTGTTGAACTTTTAATTCAATAGGACAATAGAAGTGGTATCTACTTTTGTGAAAAGAAGAAGATCATCAACAAAGCTCAAATAAATGAGGTCCAATCTAGAACGCATAGGATGATAGTGAAAGGTTTTCTTATGCTTAAGTGTCTTCAGGTTCCTACTCAGATACTCCATTGCTATGGAAAAGAGAAATAGAGACATAGGATCTCCCTGCCTAAGCCCTCTAGCTGCATCAAATGGCTTAGTTGTCTCTCCATGGATGAGAATGGTATAGTTCACTGTTGACATACACTCTATGATCCAGTTGGTAAATTAAAGTGGGAATTCCAAACATTCTAATACTTGGTGCAACTATCACCAGTCAACAGTATCATAGGCTTTCTATATATCCACTTTAATGAGGAATCTTGGAGAAATAATCTTTCTTGAGTAAGCCTTAACTAACTCATGGGCTAGCAGGACATTATCTGCAATTTTCCTGCCAGGAATGAAATCAGCTTGGGTGTCTGACACAACTGATGCAATAACTTTCTGCAGTCTGTTTGTAAGAATTTTGGCAATTAATTTATACAGAACAGTGTAGAAAGCTATAGGTCTATACTCATTGATACTTGTAGTATGGGGAACCTTAGGAATCAAGGTGATGGCTGTGCAGTTGATAGCTCTAAATAGCCTGCTCGTATGAAAGAAATTCTCCACTTTGCTTGACACACTTCTGGCCTGATCAATGTCCAAGATCTTTTGAAAAATAATGCATTGTAGCCATCAAATCCTGGTGCTTTATCATCCCCAATTGCATTTAATGCTTCAAAAATTTCCTGTTAAGTGACTTCAGCACAAAGGTTCACCTGCTGAGAGTATGTGATAACAAATCCCATTTTCATTATCTCTTTGTTGACAGCAGGCAAATGAACTGATCTTGATCCCATAAGAGATCTATAAAAGCTAATTATTTCAACCTGGATCTGCTTCTGATCAGTGAGTTTATCCCCAAAGGAATTAGTAGGCTCTGCAATAACTTTTTTCTAACTCATCTCCTTCATTACAACTGAGAAGAATTTGGTGTTAGAATCACCAAGCTTTATCCACTTAGCTCTAAATTCTGTTGAAGTATGCTTTCCTCTATTAGTGACCATCTTTCCAGTTTCTCTAATACAACTGCATCAGTGTAGCCTCTGTTTAGTTGCTCTTGGGGATCCAGAAGCTTGTTTCTGATATGCTCTATCTTAGTTGTTACTCCTCTGAACTCATTGTTATTGATTTGCTTCAATTTTGACCTAAGAACCTTCAACTTCACCAGATGTCTTTCATGGTATCTGAATGCAGTTGTGTTTTCCAAACTCCATCAACCACTTAAGTCTTCATGATCAGCCCAAACATTAAATAACTTAAATAGAATCTTGACACTGGATTAAGCTTTCCTTAGGGTGATCATCAAGGGAGCATGATATGAGATAAAAGGCATTTTATAATCTAGCTCCATATGTCCAAAAGTATTCATCCATTCACCATTGCCAATAGCTCTATCAATCCTGCTAAAAAATCTATCTGCACCTTGTTGTTTATTAGACCATGTATAATATTTCCCCTTCCAAGGTAACTCACATAAGTTCAAATATTGCATACAGTTAGCAAAGTCTTGAATCTCATTACTAGTTACTAGGTTCGCATATAATCTATCTTGTATAGTTAGCACTAAATTAAAATCTCTCCAAATGAGCCATGGCTTGGTGATATGTGTAGAAAGATTATGCAGTTGCACCCATAGAGGCTTTCTCAGCTCAATTGTATGAAACCCATAGATAAATGTCATGACACAGTTCAGTTGATTCATCCTTCCTCTAATATCACAATGCATAGCTTGAGCAGACTGGTCTATTACTGATACATCATAGTGGGAGGGATCTCATAGCAGCCAGACCCTTCCATTACAACATTCTCATAGTTAAATCTAGTTTGCCACCCTGGCACTACCCTATTAGCAATGCCTTTAGCCTTATCTTTTTTTTTACTCTAGTTTCTGCTAAGACAACTAGTTTGATATTATTCTCTCTAATATAGGTACCTAACTCTTTTTGCTTATATCATTTATTGGTACCTGTAATGTACCAAACAACCAAGAAATCAAGAAAGTTTAGATGTACCACCTACAGATGGTACAGACAAATTAACCATCACTGCTACATTTATCTGTTGACTTGATCTCTGCTTACCAGGTGACATAACTGCTAGTGCATAGTTCATAGTTGTGCCATTTATTTCTGTTGCTTTCTTCCCTTTGTCATGATTTTGTTGTTGCCCTTCTTCAGGGATTGGTTCTGCTTCTATACTCTCAACAACACATGTAGGAAGTCCTTGTTCATTCATCATCTTTGTCTGCTCCTGATTAGCTTTATGTGTAGGAGCTAACACAACTCCCTTAGTCTTCCACACTTGCTTCATAGGTTGTGGTCTAATTATTTTTGGCTGTTGAATTTGCTAAACCTCCTCCTTGCGAATCATTGTACAATCATGACCAATTTTTAAGCATTTCCCATAGAATTATGGCTTCCAATCATATTCTACTGCCTAATCAATCACCCTGCCTGAAATCATCCATAATAGGGACCTTGCTAGGTAGAGGTTTAGTGACATTCACCTCAATGAGAATTCTACCATAAGAGATTCTAGTTTGTTTGGCAGTACACTCATTCGCAAACAATGAAATTCCTATAGTGCTTGCTATTCTACTCAATGAGCTACCTCCCCAGCAATTCATGGGAAGTTTGGGAAATCTAACCCAAAGAGAAATCTCAACTAAAAATTTTGCATCAAAGTCAAACTGTAAACTCCATTGTTTCATTATCATGGGCCTATTATTGACTATGTAAGGTCCCTCACACAGAATTATCTTCATGTCAGCCATGGATTGAAACCTAACAATGTAATACCCATCATCATGAGAATAAAGTTCTGGCATAGTGATTGTATTCCATATCTTATTTATGTATCGCTGCATGTAATTATACCATGGCTTTTCCCCAACTACATAAATGATCAGGGAACATTTCCAATTTAGAGTTTCAGCTTCTAAATATGATTTATCAAGTTTGGCCACAAGATTACCCTCTACTACTTCAAAAGTAATATAGTGTAAAGGCATATCATTCGCAGTTGGTCGGTTACCATTAAGGATCCCAGCCCAAGTTGGCTCCTTAGTATTTTCTGGCAATGTAACAATGTTGTGTGTTGTTGATTGTATCTCAGTTTAAAAATGAGGAGGGCAAATGGATTGATGACCCTTTAGAAATATCTAATCATACTATTGAGTTTTTCAAAGCCATTTTCACTACTTCTCTTACCACTTCAAATAGGGCTGACATAATTAACTCCCCTAAGTGCTTTGACAACATTGATCTAAGCTCTTTAGATTCCCCAATCTCAGACCAAGAAATCTCCAATGCCATCTTTTCCTTTAAACCAATGAAAGCTCCAGGCCTGGACGGAATTCACCCCTTTTTTTATCAGAAATTTTGGCCTATTGTTGGTAATTCTATACAACAACAACAACAACAACCCAGTATATTCCCACAAGGGGGTCTGGGGAAGGTAATATGTAGACAGGCCTTACCCCTACCCGAAAGGGCAGAGAGGCTGTTTC
>MU739566.1:62831-77238 GCA_026770625.1 Nicotiana glauca
TTTCCTATCAAGGGTCATGTCCTCGGAAATCCGCATCCTGGCCATGTCCTGCCTAATTACCTCTCCCCAGTATCTCTTAGGCCTCCCTCTGCCTCGCCTCACACCGACCACCGCTAGCCGCTCACAACTCCTCACCGGGGCATCGGGGCATCGGGGCTTCTCCTCCGCACATGCCCGAACCACCGGAGCCTCGCCTCTCACATCTTCTCATCCACTGCGGCCACCCCTGCCTTCTCCCGAATAACTTCATTCCTAATCTTATCTAACCTGGTGAGCCAGCACATCCACCTAAGCATCCTCATCTCCGCACATTGTTGGTAATTCTATAATTGTTTTTATTATAAATATCTTTAAAACCCAAGTCATCCCTGAAACTCTTAATCACACCCATATTTGCCTAATTCCTAAAGTCCCTAATGCAAACCTTCTTAAAAGTTTTGGGCCTATTGGTCTTTGTAATACTATTTATAAAGTCGTCACTAAAATTATTGCCAACAGGATTAAACCTTTTTTAACAAAATCTCATTAGTCCTTTTCAATCGAGTTCTATTAAAAGTAGGAGGACCTGTGATAATGGTATTATCATCCAGGAAGTGCTTAAAAAATTCAATATCATCAAATGCTCTAATTCTAGTATGATTATAAAACTTGACTTGGAAAAAGCCTTTGATTACCTAGAATGGTCCTTTATCTATAGGACCCTCGTTTGCTTCAAATTTCCTCCTAAAATTTCCTACCCTTATTATGCAATGCATCACCACCACTAATATTGCTATTTTAGTTAATGGTTCCCGTACCAATTACTTTAAACCAACTATAGGAATTCGTCAAGGCGACCCCCTCTCACCCTACATCTTTGTCCTTTGCACTGAGATGCTCTCCCGTTACATACACCATCAAGTTGACTGTGCAATATGGGATCCTATTAAGCTTAGCCCAAGGGGTCCTGATTTATCGCACATTTTCTTTGCGGATGACCTTACTTTAATGTCTAAAGCCAACTTAAAATCTTGCACGACGATTTCTAAAATCCTGTTTTGCCAGCTATCAGGACAAAAGATTAGCTACCAAAAATCTAAAATAATCTTTTCTTCTCACTGTCCTCAACATTTACAAGATAGCATCGCCAAAACTCTAAACATCTCTGCTAGTAAGAATTTTGGAAAATATTTGGGCTTCCCGATGACCACCAAAACTCCTAAGTACAAGGACTTTCTTTTTGTGCTTGGCAACATGAGGTCAAGACTAGCTAATTGGAAGATAAATTGCCTCAACCTAGGGCAGGGCAACCCTAATACAATCAACACTCACTAATATTCCTAAACATGTGATGCAATATTTTTTCCTACCAAAACAAACCCTTAAGCTTATAGATCGAATCCAGAGAAATTTTCTTTGGGGTTCCACGTTGGATAAAAAACGTCTCCACTTAATCAACTGGGATACTGTCACTAGGCCAAAGGATCTAGGGGGCCTTGGCCTAGTTAAAGCTGCTGTGAAAAATCAAGCCCTTCTAGCTAACCTTACCTGGCCTCTCTTTACTAATCCAATGACTCCTTGGGCTAGGACCCTCACAAACCAATACTCTAATAGGGTCTCCCCAAGAACACATCCTTTATATGGCGTAATATTATAAATGGCTGGAATCTTTGTAACAAAGGATTGGCCTGGATAATTGGGGATGGGAACAAGGTTAGACTTTGGGACAATATTTGGATTCCAAATCTCCCGCCTCTCAGAACCCTAATTAGTGGCCCCCTCAAGTGTAATGAGGATCACATGTTAGTGGGAGACATCATTGTTAACCATAGATGGAACCTTGACAAACTCTCCTTTTTAATACCTCCTCACATTCGAAATGTCATCCTTAGTACCCACTTAAGTCCCTCTATTACTGCTAAGGTTAGAGCTTACTAGAGGCTATCCAATAAAGGAGTTTTTACTTTAAAATCTGCTATAGACACTAATAGAAACACATCGTGGATTTGGAATCTCAAAATTCCCAAGAAAATTAGCTACTTTCTCTGGCTCTGTCATCACAAAAAACTCCCCACTAGGTCTTACCTCAAGCACATAGGTCTTAATATAGACAAAGTATGCACAGATTGTAGGAAGAATACGGAAGACATCCACAATATTTTTCTATACTGTTACATTGCACAACAATTCTGGGGGGAACTGGCGTCACCCCACCATCAAATATGGATTGGATAGACTCTATTCGATCCCTGAATCCCAGAATATATTTCAAAGCCCTTGTTTGGGAAGATATCTACCCTTTCTACCTTTGGCATATCTGGCTCAATCGAAATAACAATAATGTTAATAATCTCTCCAATAAGATCTCAGTCGCTCTAACTCTAAACAAAGCAGCGGAGTTCAAATATCTAACGGGTTACAATCATACTCCTTTGAAATCTATTATAATCCCTATCAAATGGCACAAACCTCCTAAGGGCTTTTATAAGTTAAATTGCGACAGTCCATACACCCATACCACTAAAGTTGGTGGTTTGGGAGGAATCATCCGCAACAGTAATGGAAAATGGGTTGTGGGATACCAAAGAACAACTACTATCATTGGGAACACACATGCAGAACTTCTGGCTCTGGAAGCAGGCCTACAAATGGCGGTGCAATTCAACCTTCATCCTTTGGAAGTTGAAACTGATTCCACTGAGGTAATATCCTTATTTGAAAAAGATCACCTAATTTATGATCACATTATCCCCTCATGTAGGTGGTTAATGGCACAACTGGGAGCACCAATACTCAGGCATAGCTTCCGAGAAGCTAACTGTGTAGCTCATTTTGGCAAGAAGCAGCAAGAAGTTAATATGCATGAATAAAACCATCATTCACCATGCACCAACACAGGAAATGGAGGCAGCTTTGAGGAATGATGATGTAGGAATGTACTACTCTAGGTCTATTTCGGAAGAAGTTTGTAATAGGTTAGCTAGCTTAGGCAATATCAATGCCATGCAAAACTTTACTACTTTGGTAAGCACTATCAGTTTCGATCCCAATGGGATGGCTGACCGTGCCATTTGTAATACTACGTAGTTTATCAATAAAGTTTCCCTTTTACAACCAAAAAAAATGATTGTGTCTCAGTTTCCTTCATCTTCCCCAATGTAGTATCAACTGGTTTTGGAGCTTGATTTTCAGCTTCAAGCTCCTTGCCCAATGGAACAATAACATCCCTAGATGGGGGAGGTGTAACGCTATCTCTCAAGTTTACTTGCATAGGAATAGGGCTCTGATTTGCTCGTTTCTGCTGTTGACTTGCAGATGTTGAGGCTCCAATGTAAGGGATCTGGTTAGAATTCCGCCTCCTATCTGTGTTTTTGAAGTTCCAGAGATTAACTCCATGACAGCAGATGAGGAACTACCAATGTTTTTGAGCTTGGGAATCTTATCATCTGCCTTGATCTGTTGCTTTAATTTTTAGGATGACCGCGTGACTTCTTTCCTGCTATTGATGAGGTCGGCGCGCGTTAGCTTAAACTGCGTCGAGAGAGCGAGGAAGAAGGCTATTTCTCTCTTTTAACTTTTCTTCGTCATTTCTAGTACCATAACTATAACCTTCATGTACTTGTTCAAAACCATCTGGTATGATAGAAAATGCTTTTCGAAAACAAAAGATTCTTTGTCACACTATCCAATACTTTCTAAAATTAATTAGCAACAACGTCAAACGAACTATCAGAGAAAAACTTGAGCAAAGAATGTCCTTTTTTCACTTTTAATGGAATATACTTTTGACGAAATAATTTTTTTGGTGTTTTGTTTCCATAAAATGAATTATTCCTTCGCACTAAACACATCCAAAATTTTCAACTCGATTCCCTTAAAAAATAAAGTAAACCTATTAAAAAGATCTAAAAGGCTACTGAAATGTCTTGATAGTAGATTCAAATCTAGCTATAGCATTGTCGTCGTTGAGATTAGCTTCAACTACGTACATATGACCAGGGGCGGATTTAGGGAGGCGCAAGGGTGTTCACCCGAACACCTTTCGCCGAAAAATTACACTGTAAATATAAGCGAAAATCTATTTTTTACCTCTATATATTAAGTTTTGAACACCCTTAACATAATTCAAAAGTGTAGTTTAGTGTTCAAGGGTGTTCAAAATCTACATAAGATCATGGGTTCAATGCCCACTAGCTACAAAAAAATTTTTTGAACCCCCTTCGTGAAGATCCTAGCTCCGCCACTGCATATATATGACCAAGCTTTTCAAGTCCGCACACATGACATACACATACTAGTTTCCACATAATAACTGAAGCATGCTCTTGTTCTTCTCTTCTCACAAAACAAATAAAGAATTATTTGGGAAGAAAAGACATTTCTCCCTTTACAGACAGTTAATAGTAGGCATCTTCTGGTTCGAATAGTGTAATCAACCTTTTAGCAAGCAATCAGGTGGATATGCTTTTGGAATAAGAAATAAGACATTGGTCAAAAACGAGGTCAATGAAGAAAAGGAGAGGCTGTATGTATTAGTAGGTGTTTGTTTCTTGTTGAGACAGATTGGAGCAGATATAAATCATTTTCGTCAACTAAGGAGGTCCTCTTTTAAGGTTTCACCTGACACATGGACCAGATGTTACATCCTTTTCAGTTGTCACCCCCATTATGTAATTTGTATGGCAAAGACGGAGTCATGATTTCAAACGTATTTGTTCGAGATTCTAGTCATTAATTTTAGGTTTGACTTAACCTATCACTTAAATTCTAGGTCTATCCTCTAATTTACGGTAGGAGAATCGCCCTCCTCTTAAAAGCACTAAGAATTTGGTGTACCATATTATTGTCCCCAAGTCATTTTGCAAACAACTTTCCCTAAATCTACTAATAGTATAAATTGAATTTTACACTATAAATACAATGTAACATGTTTAGAATTTTACTTGTCTCATATTTCACATTACTAATTCTACTGATTGTATAGCTGTTAGGTTTAATGATTTTTAGGGTGACTTGATAATACAAGATATTTTTACACTTTCAGTATATACTAGACACTAAACATTTCTATAGTAGTTGCTGAAACTTTATACGACTCGAAATTGAGAACTAGTAAGGTTGCGATATCATTCATTACTATATCAACTCCATTTTTTTTTCCTTTTTCCGCCTACGGAGGTTGAGGCACAGTTGTTTAGTTTATTCGAACCCAGTATTTTCAATACGGGATATAAAATTATATGTAAAATTTTATTAAAATTGAAACATATAGTAGGTTAAACCCATAATTATTATAAAAATACAATAGTTCAGTACAACTTTACAGGCTGAATCCATGAAACTTAAATCCTAGACACACCTCTGCCCACTCCAAAATACCACTTACGGAGAAAAAACAAACAAGTAATAATATCAAAATTTGTGAACTTAATATGCGGGAGATAAAGAAATGAAATGGAACTACGGGAACGTGAATATATGGTAAAAACCTAATGCGGTGAAGAATATATGGTAAAAACCTAGATTCTTAGATTACAAAGAAAGATAAGTTGAGAATATGGTCGAATATAACCACATTCCACTGGATTAAGTTCCAAAATTAGAAATCAAGTAAAAAAGAAAAAGTACTCCTCCAAAATATGTTAAAACGGGTCATTTTGCGACTACTCTAAGTTCCGTATTTCTAGAACAAAAAATTTCTTGCTAGATAAAGCTTTTTTTTTTTTTTTGTTGATAAGAAGTTTCTTTTAATTAGAATTAGAACTCGCTTTCAGACACTATAATCAATATTAACCAGTTAATTATAATTGTGGTAGCTGTCTGAATTATAGTCTTGCCTTTGGAGCTAATACATTTTACTCCCCTTTCCTTATCATCATTATTGAAGATTAGAATTGATCAACAGACGTTTTACATTTGTCTACTTTATTCAAAATTAAACCCAAAATCCATAAAATTTTGGCTCATAATTAGATAATTTGTTAAGCAGTATCAATTTTATTCCTTTCAAATATAATGCTAATGTCGTCAAGGAAGAATGATGTATTGCACCAAGTTTAAAAATAGACATGGTAAATTGTTACAGTTGAGTATGGAATTTTACAATTGCATATTCAAGTCTCGCAAAGGAAAGAAGAATGTAACTTAAGTAACTGTTACAACGTCAAAAACACTTATTGTTGCGTTTTAACTTGTTACTGTGACTGAGGGCAGAGGCAGCTCAGAGAAAAAGAGGTTAAATTGAATCTGCTTTTGCAGAAAAATTATATTATGTAAGTAGGATATTACGAAAAATTACATTGTATATATAAATAAGATATTAGATTTTAGATGTATATAGCATATACTGAACACTCTTTATCGTGTTTTTTTATTTTTTTCAAATCTGCATACCCTTGGAGAAATTTCTAGTTTCGCTATTGAGTAGGATAAAAAACTATTTGAATCGCCATAACATGAGGAAAAATTCTAGCAAAATGGCAAAGGGGGTTCAAGAATTTCTTCAGGTCATAAGTTCAAATCCAAGGTATAAAACTCTGGATCCGCCACTTATAATATGTCATTTACTTTATTTCTATATTACCAAATTAGGCTTATTAAATCTATTGAGTGACATATTATTGGAGGTCGTCATAACCTAATAATCTAAGTTATAAATAGTTAGAGCAATGTGTTAGGTGTTTTTTCTGATTTTTTTATCATATTTGCTTCTTCTATTCCTTGAAAGAACGGGCTACAGATTTACCAATTACCATAATTGAGTTTTTCTTTTCTTAAAAGAAAATTATAAATCTTTCGTATTTAGCTAGTTCTTTTTCTTGAAGGCAATATTTTGTACTTCTATAAATTGAGGATCATTTCTTCTCATTTATTAGCATACACAATGTATTCCCTATTTAGGAGAAGAATTTCGGGATAAGTGTTAATCTGCAACTTGTGTTTGCTTGTTTGTGAGGTATTGTTTTCTCAATATTTTGTATTCTTTTTTATATATTGGATTGCTCATCTCTGCAAATGGACATAGATCAATTGATCGAACCATGTTAAATTTTTGTATCTCTTTTGATTTATTTTTCTCTTTTATTATTTGATTTACCGTTGTTCAAAAATTTTTTTGTCCTCTTCGATATGACACTCGATTATTTCAATCCTACCGCAAAGAAGTTAAGACTAAGGAAAGATCGAAACCCAAGTTTGTTAACCGTGGAGGTTAATTTATTAGGAAAAGGGGTTTGAGATGATAATCTCATCGACTAACACTATATGATTGCTTTAGGCTGACGTTCAACTTTAATTATCATAGATGCATGGTTAATAGAAATAAGAATATTAAGTGAGTCGGCTCTATGTGCATACTCCTATAATCATAGTTGAATTTGAATACGGTTTATGACTTTGATTCTGCATTGGAAAATAACAACAAAAATAAAATAAAGTAAAACTAATTAGGGTTGACCGAGTATAAAGGAATTGAAGTTAAGTTTGACTCCTAGCATGTATTAAATAAATAATAAGCGGAATCAACAGAATGAGTTCAAGAATTTCTATATATATATATATATATTTACCGAGCATGATGTCGTCGTTGATTTAGAGAAAATGGCTCTGACAAGATGTTTGAATATTCAGGCTAATTATACGTACTTTATCCTAGGTGAAAATTAATACAAACAACATAAAAACTTAGTTTAACTGGCTCATTCCTCTTTATAAGGATCATAACAGTCCAACCACAGAATAATAGTAAAACAAAACAAGGGGAGGTTAGAAAAGAATGAACATTTTAACTACAACAACAGGGACTCGTAAACGCCGATTAAGAAAAGTTGATATTAGAATCGATTCGCCTTGGTAATAAAGATTATATTGAACATTTAGATGAGAATTTTCTTACTTTATTAACACTCTAAAATTAAGGTCGGCCAACAGCAAAACGAAAATGAAACCTTTCTTTCATTCAAACCACTTGAATTCTCTTATTCTATTAATTCCAATGGTACTATTACCTAATCATGTCCCTATATATAGTCCCCTTAGATATGGTAATTAATATACTACATAAAAATAATCCAGACATGGGCTACTGTTATCATTCTTGTTCCACTTCTGTGGCAGCATCTTTACTCTTTGGAATTTCCATTTTTTGGCTATTGCCTCAGTCTGCATTTTGCACGACAAGGCACTATACATTCAATGTATGCAAAACTTCCAACGAAAAAAGTGATCATATGACTTAATTAATTTATCTTTACTTCTTCTGATTGTATCTATTGTCATTGAAGCTAAATACATTTTTGTTTCATGTGTTGTTCTTACAGATTGTGCAGCATAATGTAACGCGATTATGCACCACGAAGAGCATAGTTAGCGTGAATGGACGTTTTCCTGGCCCTCGTCTTGTTGCTAGAGAAGGTGATCGAGTGATCGTTAAGGTGGTTAACCATGTATCCAACAATATCTCTATTCATTGGTAAGAACTTAGAAACCATGAAAAAGACAGTATCGAAAACACTAAGTGATTTTTTCCTATCTGTCCAAACCTTGGTAGACAGAGTTACCTGGTACCTGTGCTGGTGGGAGGTAGTAGGTACCTTGTGGAACTAGTCGAGGTGTGCGCAAGCTGGTCAGGACAATACATTTATAAAAAAGAGAAGTAAATTCAAACAGTTACCTGCATTAAGAAAAATTGCTGAATGTACTGTTTTATGATATGCAGGCATGGAATTAGGCAACTTACAAGCGGATGGGCAGATGGACCAGCATATGTAACACAATGTCCAATACAAACTAACCAGAGCTACACGTATAACTTCACGATCATCGGTCAGAGAGGAACTCTGTTCTGGCATGCTCATATTTCATGGCTGAGAGCAACAGTTTATGGACCTATTATCATTCTACCAAGAAAAAATGAGTCCTATCCATTTAAGAAACCTTACAAGGAAATTCCAATCATATTTGGCAAGTGTCATAAACCAGAACCACTTTGTTAATTCCTTTTCATAGTCAAAATTTTTACATTAGTAGACAAAAGTATATACAGTATTAATGAGCTGTTGTATTTCAGGGGAATGGTGGAATGCAGATCCTGAGGCTGTAATTAACCAGGCTCTTCAGACAGGAGGTGGTCCAAATGTTTCAGATGCATATACCATTAATGGTTTCCCAGGGCCCTTGTATAATTGTTCCTCTAAAGGTATAATCAATGGCTATAGCCTATAATGACAAACACAATGTTTTCATTATGAAGAATTATCATTATAGCCATTTGTATTTAGGAGTGCATTATTACACTACTCACATAACTTTCTCAGCACTTAAGGTTAGTCTCAAATTAATTAACTGGGCCATCCCATCATAATGTTAATACATTGTTTGCATGCAAGTGATTGAGGTTTAAACTCTTGAGATAAGTTAATTAGGACAGTACCAATGTCAATTTCAAAAAGAGTTTTTATGGAAGAATTAACCTAAACAGCGGCACATTCAACTGCTTAAATTAAAAATAGCCGGCAGATATACAATATATGTGTAATCCATGTATAATATGTATATAACCATGTATAATCCATGTCTAATCTATGTACCCTGGTTAGAAAAAGCAAACAGTGAATTCGGCTGGCTATTTGCGTAAAGATCCCAAGTTTATTTAATGTTTCATGTAATTCCCTCTAATTTTCTTGATTTCAGATACATTCAAGCTGAAAGTGAAACTAGGAAAGACTTATATGCTACGTTTGATCAACGCTGCACTGAATGATGAAATGTTTTTCAGCATTGCCAATCATACCCTCACCATTGTTGAAGCAGACGCTGTTTACACCAAACCATTCGACACAAATGTAGTATTTATTACCCCTGGCCAAACCACCAATGTTCTACTTAGAACAAAGCCGTTTCACCCAAACGCCACCTTCCTAATGGCGGCTCAGCCATATTTTACCGGCCAAGGAACGTTTGACAACTCCACTGTTGCCGGTATCCTAGAATATAAACCCCCCTTAAATGGTTCTCCGACCAGCAAAGATAAAATCAAGCTCTTTAAACCAACTCTACCAAATATAACTGCAACAGGTTTTGTTACCAATTTCACCAAGAAATTCCGCAGCTTAGCCAGTGCTCGATTCCCAGCAAACGTTCCAGAAACTGTTGACAAACGTTTTCTGTTTACAGTAGGACTAGGTTCGAGCCCATGCCCTAAAAACACGACATGTCAAGGACCAAATGGCACAAAATTTGCAGCATCAGTAAATAATGTATCTTTTGCTCTTCCAACGACAGCACTTCTGCAATCTCATTTCTTTGGACAATCGAACGGAGTTTACACCACAGATTTTCCAACCAACCCTCTAAATCCATTCAACTATACAGGAACACCACCAAACAACACTCTTGTAACCAATGCAACAAAGACTGTTGTCTTACCATTTAATTCGAGCGTTGAGGTTGTGCTACAGGACACTAACATTCTTGGCGCTGAAAATCACCCCCTTCACCTCCACGGTTACAATTTCTTCGTCGTTGGTGAAGGGTTTGGCAACTTTGATCCTAACAAAGACCCTGCCAACTTCAACCTCAAGGATCCTGTAGAGAGGAACACGGTTGGTGTCCCGGCTGGTGGATGGATTGCTTTTAGATTCTTCGCAGATAACCCTGGTAAGAACTTTATCCTTAACAAATACTATAACAATTTTCTTCAATGGAAATGATGATCCTAATGTGCAAGTATGAAACAGGAGTATGGTTCATGCATTGCCATTTTGAGGTGCACACAAGCTGGGGACTGAGGATGGCTTGGATCGTGTTAGATGGGCCATTACCGAATCAAAAGCTGCCTCCTCCACCTTCAGACCTTCCAAAATGTTGAACAAGAACAGAGATTCGACGGCTCGTCTGCAGTTTCTGGAGTGTTTTTATCTCCTTTTTCGTTCCGGCTAATTTTTGTTCATTAAGTTAATGTGTTATTCTTTTCTATTACCTTGAAACAGTGAGAACTGTCAACAATGTTCTTCACTTATTTGACAAAATTATTATCCATTACAACTTTCGCCACTTGTTTTAAAAGATCACTTCAGATCCTTCGTATGAAATGATTTCATTTGTTCAAACTATGGAAGTGTTTACATTTATACAGAAACATGAAGAACTAACGTGACCAACAAGGTTGTGGTGGAGTGGTAATTACTCCTTCATCTTTAACCAGATGTCTCGGGTTCTAGTTCTGGATATGGAGTCGCCTTTATTAGGAAACGCGGTTTACCCAACGTGAGACTTCCCGGCGCGAATCCGAATTTAGCTGGGCCATAAAGCTGGTACCAGCCACTAGGCGGGAAACAAAACAAAAAAATAACTATAGTCTAAAGTTCTTATTAGTGTATTTGGACCCAACAAAAAGACATCCATGAAGAAAGGATCAATTAGCAATTTTACAGAATTACGGAAGAGCATTTTAGCTGCAGAAACAATAACTAACGTGCAAAATTCTTATTAGTGTGTTGAACCGAACAAAAAGACATGCATGAATAAAGGAACAAGTAGCAATGTTACAGAATACGGAAGAGCATTTGAGCTGCATAAATATTATAATTACAAGAACATAAATCAGATAACTAGTTGTAAGCCATGGCCTAAATTTTTGGCTAATCTTGGAGCCAAAGTATTCAATCATGGAGCCAAAAAATTGAGCCAAAGAATAAAAGTATTTTCTTTTATTCTTTTTTTTTCTTTACTTGGGGACCAAGAACTCTGCCCTATAAATATAGGCTATCTTACTTCATTTGAATCATCCCATATTTTGATTAGAAATTCATTTTGAGTATTCTTGTAATAGAGAATTTTATTATATTCCATAAAGTTGGTGTTGGAAAACACTTTGAGTGAACCTCTTCTCAGTGAGTGACTGTAGCGAGGTTATTCTCTTGGGATATATTTTGGGATAATTAGAGTTTCATCTATGATTTTGTACTCTCTTTTGTGTGCATGTTACAGTGAAATTGCTCCTCTCTGTTTGTGGACGTAGGTCACCTCGATCGAACCACGTTAAATTATGCCTTCTTTATCTGCTTTACTGTTATTATCAACTTGCATTAGCTTTGTTATTATAACGTTGTTTGGCTAAATTCCGCACTACCCGGATTCCCGATCCTAACACTAGTGAACAATATGTTGGAATTTGGACTTACATTAATTGGTTATAGCCTGAAAGGATAGTGACGTGGCTCAAGTGGTGGATAAATAAAAGGCCTAATATTAAATATTATATATGTAGATAAGTGATGCCCAATAATTATTGGCATGTGATGGGTAGACACTCTTTATAAATAGAGGTCAACCCCCATTTCCTTAGCTATTAGAAAACCCTAGCATATTCTGTCTCTTGAATACGTGGTAACGGTAGACGTCCCATCAGTCAAGTTCTCCGGGTTGTGAGAGCGCGTAGCTAGTAGATTGTGGAAGTTGGTCTCAGGCTTAATCGCCATTTGCTGTCGCTGCTGAATTCATGAAGTTTAACGGTACGCTTCTTTAGACTCTAACTCTAGATTGATTGTGTAATTGTATCTTAATCTCTGCTATGGATACGAATTAATTATCTTACAGTTGGTATCAGATCCACCATAGTTAAAGATTAAGATCAATGAATAAATTTTGGGTGTCGAAATATTTATATTGTTGTCAAATTTCGGCCAATGTTACAACATTAGAAAACTTGTTAAACTGTCAGTTTTGGATGAATTCATCTTTAGCGACAATAGACTGTGCTTCTTGTTTCTACATAATGAAATTTAACCCAACATAATGGAATAGAGCAAAGACAATTTATCGAACCAAATTAATTAAACATAGAAGGTTATAGCTTGATGACGGCGGCGCATCAGCTATATGTTTCTGTAGAAACATTATTTCAACAAGTGTACATTGTCTTGAACTAAATAATATTTTATTCTTTTAAGTCTTTAGCCCACACTCAAGAAGTAATTATATTATCCAAAATTTATGTTGTTATGAATTAAGGCAAACCTGATATGTTAAGTGCTTAGTCAGAACTCATCTAACCACGTTTGTGACATATGAACGTCTTTATCTGATTCTTTAATTTTAATTGTTGATCAGCTTGATTTGTATTTGATTATTATAATTAGGTGTGCCTGAATGTTAACACACTGTAAACGTTGGAAAATTTTCTTATTTTTTGGTCAAAGAATGGAATTAAAACAGTTAACACACTACTAAAAGGATTGGAGTTAAAAGGGCTTTGTTTTTATCACATGTATATTATATGTTCAATAAGAATTTATGATTAAATAAATAGTTTCCACTAAAGTGGTCTATTTATTTGGAATCATTGGAAATTCTTAGAACTTTATACACGTGAAATAATATCTTACACGGATTGAGGGTTATGATTAATGAATAGTTTCAATCAAAGTGATCTATTTATTTGAGTCATTGTAATATTCTCAATATACCATGTCTAAATTATCCTTGATAGAGTGTACGCTAGTATTGGAGGTTTACCTTTTGATATTAGTAAAGCTAAATTAATTCTAAGGATGAGTTGTTGTAAGAGGAGGTTTTGTGTCTCTTACCTAAAGGAAGGACACAATGTATGTCTTGTACTCTTGGATAATAAAGGGGAGGCTTTGTATCTCTTGCCTAAAGGTAAGGATGTAATGAATTCCTTGGAATCCTTGATTTTAAAAGGGGGAGACAGTTGCACCTTCTACCCAAAGGAGGGGTGTGATGGATGTCTTTGAATCTTTTGATCTATATATTCTAGCCCATAATTTAATCTAATTTTGTATTGTTTACTTATACATATGTTAACAACATGACTACTCAGTTAAATTTCATTAAAACTCTAACTAGTAGCAACTACAAGTGGAAACAGGATGTTGAAATAGTGTTAGGCCTGATGGACCTGGACTTTGCATTGATTGAACATAAACCCGTTGAACCCACAATTACTAGCACTGCTGATGAAAAGGCTAAGTATGAGAAATGGATGAAGGCTAACAAATTGAGTCTTATGATCATGAAGAGATCTATTTCTGATCACATAAAAGATGCAATTAAGGATAATGGGAATGCAAAAGATTTCTTGAGTGCCATTGGACAGAAATTCCTAGAATCTGATAAAGCTGAGATGGGTAGCCTAATTGATTCCATGTTTACCATAAAGTATGACCTTGTAGGTGGTGTCCATGATCATATTATGAAATTGGTAACATTGCTACCAAACTGAACAATCTAGGTGTAACCATTACTGATGATTTTCTTGTTTACCAATCGCTAAGGTCCCTTCTTAAGCAGTTTAACCAACTTAAGACAACCTATAATGCACAAAAAGATAAGTGGAGTGATCACGCCCAATGTATATCCTCTAAATAGGATTCTGCGGACGTTGCAAATAAAACCCAAGTATTAAGCT
>MU739569.1:15287-31659 GCA_026770625.1 Nicotiana glauca
AAACATAACTTCTGGCCCAGTTTCATTCTTGGGGATTCTTGGATTTTTCTTCGGTTGTGACTGAACCTCAATGAGGCTGCCTACGTACCCTTTCGGGATCAAGTCAAACGTAGTTCAGGTCATAAAATCGCTTCATTGTTGCGATGTTTTCTTCTTTTCATTTTTCTTCTTTCTTTTCTTTTCTTTCTTTTCTTATTTTTCTTTTCTTTTTTTCTTTTCTTTTCTTTCTTTTTCTTCTTTTTTTTTCTTTTTCTTTCTTTTCTTCTTTTCTTTTCTTTTTTTCTTCTTTTTTTTCTTTTTCTTTCTTTTTTTCTTTTCTTTTCTTTTCTTTCTTTTTCTTCTTTTGTTTCTCCATTTGATTTCCCCGCTCAATCTTTGATTTCTTGTTATTGATTCCGAAAGAGGGATATGAAACAAAATATAATAAGGCTCAAAGGGATAACAATAGATAAAGTGTTTGGATAGCAGAACAAAATGCCTTCATCATTTCAATCTTAAAACATGTCAAATACAATCAGATACATAAATACAAAAAAATCATACATAATATCTCTTGACTGCATCAGAATTGATAGTCATTTCTACATATTTCCCTCCACGTCTGTTAGATACAATGCACCATTGGACAACACTCGTGATACAACAAATGGTCCCTGCTAGTTAGGAGCAAACTTTCCTTTTGCTTCAGCCCAATGAGGTAGAATACGTCTCAATACCAATTGTCCGAATTCAAATTTCGGTGGACGCACTTTCTTGTTATAAGATCTGGCCATTCTCTGTTGATACAATTGCCCATGACATACTGCTGCCAATCTTTTTTCATCGATCAGACTCAATTGTTCCAGACGGGCTTTGACCCACTCATCATCATCAATTTCTGCCTCCGCAATAATTCGTAAGGAGGGTATTTCAACTTTTACAGACTGCCTCCGTACCGTACACCAATGAATATGGGGTTGCCCCTACCGAAGTGCGAACAGTAGTGTGATATCCCAGTAAAGCAAAGGATAATTTCTCATGCCACTACCTGGATCCTTCCACCATTTTCCGAAGTATTTTCTTGATATTCTTATTAGCTGCTTCAACTGATCCATTTGCCTTAGGACGATATGGTGTGGAATTGCGGTGTATGATTTTAAACTTCTGACATGTCTCCGCCATCAAATGACTGTTAAGATTAGCACCATTGTCTGTGATGATCACCTTTGGAATTGCAAAATGGAAAATGATGTTTGCATGTACAAAATAAACCACTGCTTTCTTGGTCACTGATTTGAAAGTTTTCACCTCAACCCATTTAGTAAAATAATCAATAGCAACCAGAATAAACCTGTGCCCATCAGATGCTGCTGGTTCGATTGGCCCAATGACATCCATACCCCAAGCAACGAAGGGCCATGGTGCCGACATAGTATGCAACTCAGATGGTGGAGAATGGATCAAATCTCCATGTACGTGGAATTGATGACACTTGCGCACAAAGCTGATAGAGTCCCGTTCCATAGTAAGCCAGTAATATCCCGCTCGGAGAATTTTCTTTGCCAACATATACCCACTCATATGTGGTCCACAGACTCCCGCATAAACCTCGGCCATAATTGTTGTAGCTTGTTTTGCATCCATACATCTTAACAAACCAAGATCTGGAGTTCTTTTGTACAAAACCCCTCAACTGAAGAAAAATCTGATTGCTAATTGTCTGATAGCTCTCTTTTGATCCCCCGTGGACTGTGCCGGATATACTCTCATTCTGAGGTATTCTTTAATGTCATGGAACCATGGTTCACCATCAAGCTCTTCTTCCACCGTATTTCAATAAACATGTTGATCTCAGACCTGAATCTGCAATGGGTCCACATAAGCCTTATCCAGATGATGCAACATTGACGCTAAAGTGGCCAGAGCGTTAGCAACTTCATTGTGAATTTTCAGAATGTGCTTGAATTCTATGGACTGAAACCAATGGCAAAGTTCATGCAAACATTGCCGGTACGGTATGAGCTTTAAGTCTCGTGTTTTCCATTCTCCTTGAATTTGATGTACCAAAAGATCTGAGTCACCTATGACCAAGATCTCTTGGACACCCATGTCTATAGAGATCCTCAAACCTAAGATACATGCCTCGTATTCAGCCATATTGTTGGTGCAAAAGAATCGAAGCTGAGCTGTAACAGGGTAATGTTGCCCTGTCTCTGAAATAAGTACCGCTCCTATCCCGATGCCTCTGCTGTTGGCAGCTCCATCAAAAAATAACTTCCACCCAGGTTTTTCATTTTGCCCTGGTTCATCAATGTACATTGCCTCCTCATCAGGAAAATATGTTTTCAATGGTTCATATTCATCATCAACTGGATTCTCCGCTAGGTGATCAGCCACTGCTTGTGCTTTAATCGCAGTGTGGGTCACATAAACAATATCGAATTCTGTGAGCAGGATTTGCCATTTAGCAAGCCTCCCTGTAGGCATGGGCTTTTGAAAGATGTACTTCAACGGATCCAGCCGGGAGATAAGATAAGTGGTATATGCTGACAAATAATGTTTCAACTTCTGTGCCACCCAAGTCAAAGCACACCAAGTCCTCTCCAATTGAGTATATTTTACCTCATAAGATGTGAACTTCTTGCTGGGGTAGTAAATTGCTTGCTCTTTATTTCCCGTGACATCATGCTGCCCCAGTACACAACCGAAAGAATTAGCCAACACTATCAGATAAAGAATCAGAGGTCTTCCTGGCTTGGGCGGAACCAATACAGGTGGATTGGCCAAATACTCCTTGATCTTATCAAATGCTGACCGCCATTCATCCGTCCATTTGACTGCAGCATCTTTCTTCAATAGCTTAAAAATAGGCTCGCAAGTTGATGTAAGCTGAGAAATGAACTTGCTGATACAATTCAATCTGCCAAGCAAACTCATCACTTCTTTCTTGCTCTTTGGCGGAGGCAATTCTTGGATGGCTTTAATTTTGGAGGGGTCTAGTTCAATACCACGTCATCTTACCACAAACCCCAATAACTTTCCTGACGGAACTCCAAAAGCACACTTTGCTGGATTGAGTTTGAGATTGTACCTACGAAGCCTCTGGGAAAACTTCCTCAGGTCTTTAACATGATCACACTGTTTTCTTGACTTGATAATTACATCATCCACACAGACTTCAATTTCCCGATGTATCATATCATTGAACATGGTGGTCATCGCCCTCATGTATGTTGCCTCTGCATTCTTCACCCCAAATGGCATAACTCTATAACAGTATGTTCCCCAAGGCGTGATGAATGCCCTTTTTTCAGCATCTTCCTCATCCATCAAAATCTGGTGATAACCCGCATAACAATCCACAAAAGAACCAATCGTATATTTGGCACAATTGTCAATCAGCATGTGGATATTCGGTAGTGGAAAATTATCTTTTGGACTCGCCTTATTGAGATCCCGATAATCAACACACACTCTGGTCTTTCCATCTTTCTTTGGCACAAGCACGACATTGGCTAACCAGGTGGGATATTTGGTAACCCGTATAACATTCACCTCAAATTGTTTATTGACTTCTTCTTTGATTTTCACACTGATGTCTGTCTTAAATTTTCTCAGTTTTTGATTGACAGGCGGGCATTCTGAAGAAGTGGGCAATTTGTGGACCACCAAATCAGTACTCATACCCAGCATATTATCGTATGACCATCCAAAGATATCTTTGTATTCAAATAACAGCTTGATCAACTCTTCCCTGAGTGAGGCTTCTAAATGGACACTTATTTTTGTTTCCCGAACATTTTCCTGATCCCCCAAATTGATTGCTTCCATTTCATTCAAGTTAGGTTTAGGTTTTTCCTCATATTGACTCAATTCTTTACTAATTTCTTCCAAAGCTTCCTCGTCATCATACTCCACCTCATCATCACATTCGATTTCTTGTATTATTATTTCACATTGATTATCAAGACTAGGCCGGGAACTCTTCATGCATGACACATCGTTGAAATCAGCACAAAATGGACTGTTCAAGAAAGAAAAGAAAGACAAAATAGAAGCTATTAGGAATGAAGAAAGAAATTGCATTTCATTGAAATTTGTAAGATAACAAGGTTTAACTCATCCAAACGGACGGAACATAGAAATCCAAATTACAACCTTGAAAATAATCCAGTTTTAATACTCAAAAAGAAAATCAAAACTAACTACCGCAACTCCTTCCGAGTTAGAAGAGGAGTAGCTTCCCAGTTATTAAGATTGGCGTGAGATCCCACGATCTGGACATCAATTCTGCTCAGACCCTCATCTGCTTCCACCATATTCACTTTGTCGAACATCATTTCAAATCTTTCGATCGATTCCTTGTCAGGTTTTATCACCATAGAGTTGGGCATCACTGTTGCTGGGCACCTTTTAGTACCAGATCAGACGAAAGAACAGGAAAGGTGAGGGATAGGTTTAGGGAGGGTCTACACTTTCTTTATCAACTTCTGGGCTCTCCTTATATCAGCAGTCGTGGGTTTAAAGCCCAACCCAAAAGTATCAATATTACTAGGAAGAGACACTTGTTGTATAATGCCTTGTAGTGAAGCTCCCAAACCCTTTCCGGGTGGAAACCCATTTCTCAACATTTCTGTTGCCACCATAACAGATGCGGTAGCCACCTTAGGCACAGGAACATGCTCACCTTCCGGGACTTTAGCGACCGGCACTGTATCCACCACTTGGTACACCCACGGGCCCTTATTGTCTTCGACTTCCTCAAAAGGTGTAATAGTATTGCAAGAATTGTCCTCACCGTGCACCACGATCTCCAGATGATCCCATTCAAACTTAACCATTTGGTGTAGTGAAGATGGTACAGTTTTCGCAGCATGGATCCATGGTCATCCCAGTAAAAGATTATAGGACACAACAACATCAAGCACTTGGAACTCCATCGTGAATTCCACAGGACCAATTGTATGTTCTAGCACAATATCTCCCACAGTATTCTTCCCTCCACCATCGAATCCTCGTACACAGATACTATTTTTGTGAATTCTTTCATTATCGACCTTCAGCTTCTCTAGAGTGGACAGAGGGAAAATGTTGGCACTAGACCCATTATCAATTAACACCCGGGTCATTACAGAATCTTCGCATTTTACTGTGAGATACAGGGCTCTATTGTGTTCAGTTCCCTCCACCGGTAGTTCATCATCAGAGAATGTCACCTTGTTCGCCTCAAAAATTTTTTTCGCGATCTTTTCAAGATGGTTCACAGTAATTTTCTCGGGCACATGTGCTTCATTTAAGATTTTCATTAGAGCCCGGCGATGTTCATCCGAATGGATTAACAAAGACAATAGAGAGATCTGTGCTGACATTTTCCTTAGTTGTTCCACTATTGAGTAATCCTGTGCCTTCATTTTTCTCAGAAATTCTTCAGCTTCCTCCTTGGTGACAGCTCTTTTTACCAGTGCCGGATTGTCCCTAGCCGTTTTAGCTTTTTTAATTCCTCAGGGGCAAAAAACCTCCCTTATCTTGTCAAACCATGAGTTTCACATATTTCATCTTTGACTTCTTTTCCTTGGTACATAATAGTCACTTTATTATAGTTCCATGGGACAGCCTTTGCATCTATGACAGGTAACTGAGTTACTAGTTTAATGATGACCGGTTCTGCTTGAGCACCTTTCACAACCAATACGGGCTTAACAATTGCCCCTGGTACTTTCATAGGTTCTGGTTTTATTATCAACACTGGCTCACTAACCACCTGTTCCACTGCAACCACTGTTTGCCCACCAATTGACTTCTCATTTGCTTTACTTTCACTTGCTTTGATCATCATTACCGTCTGAGATGGCTTTTTGCACTCTCCCATCTGTACCAACTCAATCATGTGAGCCTTATGATGAGTCGATAAGGGATTCTGCGTAATATTAGGAGTTTCGGGAGCCTGCACTTCAATTCTCCTAGTGTCAATGAGTTTTTAAATAGCAGTATTCAAGTACCAACATTTCTCTGTATCATGCCCCGGAGCTCCTGAGCAATATTCACAACTGACGGAATGGTCCAGGTTCCTTGGTGGTGGGTTTGGGATTTTTGGTTCAATAAGGTTTAGAACTCGAAGCTTCCTCAGCCTGTGGAATAGGCTAGTGTAGGATTCTCTTAATGGAGTGAAAGTCTTTTTCTTCTGCAATCTATCATTTCTGGCAGCAGGGTTTGGGCAGAAGCCAGTTCCACCAGAATTTCTGTATGTTTTGGGAGCTGGGTATGTATTTTTGGGTATGATAGGTGTTGTGAGGAGTTGGTGCACGCTATGGTGCTTGTGGTTGAGGGTAAGTTTGGGCGTGGTGGACTGAAAAATGAGGAATGGGAGGTGGATAGTAATGTTGCGGTGGGCCATATGGTGTAGGTGGGTAAGGTTGGTGATGTGGACAGGGTTGATGATAGTAAGGGGAAGGACCCCTGGACCATGTCCTACCTTCTACCACAGCTACTTCCTCTTTCTTCTTCTTTCCTAGAACCTCTCCAGTGCCAGTCTAGATGGCTTGGGTTGTCACCTTTATTGCTGAGTAGCTCATGATCTTATTAGACTCTGGGCCTGCTTCTACCATACTTCCCATTTTGACAACTTCATTGAATGTCTTTCAAACAGCTGACACCAAGTGGCCATAATAGGTGGGCTTTAGAGCTTGCAAAAAATAATCCACCATCTCACCCTCTTTCATAGGTGGATTGACCCTTACGGCCTGCTCTCTCCATTTGAATCCGTATTCCCTAAAGCTCTCCCCAGGCTTCTTTTCAATCTTTGTCAGGGAGAGTTGGTCGGGAACAATCTCTAAATTATACTGAAAGTGATTTGCAAAGGCCTGGGCTAAATCATCCCATGTATACCAACGAGTGTGATCTTGCCTAGTGTACCACTCCAAGGTTGACCCACTGAGGCTCTGGCTGAAATATGCCATTAGTAATTTATCTTTTTCTCCAGCACCCCTCATTTTGCTACAAAACCCCCTCAAATGGGCCACGGGATCTCCATGCCCATCATAAAGATCAAACATTGGCAATTTGAAACCCGCAGGTAGTTGAACTTCTGGAAACAGGCAAAGGACTTTATAAGCCACACTTACTTGCCCCCCGAGCCCTTGCATGTTTCGGAATGATTGTTCCATACTTTGTACTTTTCGAATCATTTCCTCCTGTTCAGGGTTCTTAGGTAGTTTCTCTTCCTCGGATATATCAATGAGAGGAGTGTAAGGGTATTGCTCATGGGGTCTAAAAGTGGGTTCTGGTGGATAGTAATCATTTTCTTGGGTGTGGAATAGAAGTTTGCTTGAAGATTTATGTAACATGGCCGGTGGAGGAGCCACGTACACAGGAGAAACTAGTGGTGGAGGTGGTGGGATTTGCTTTGGTGGTGGAGGAGGTGGTGGTGTTTGAAAAGTGGTTGCGTAATATGGTGGATATGTAGGGTAGTCCAGGGAAGAATTTATAGTAGGAGGGTCTTGTGTTTGAACTTGTGGAGGAACATAGACGGGATTGGCACGATATACAGGTAAGGGTTGTCCTTTCACCCAGGCCTGGTACATTTCGGCCATTAGTTGTTTTAGCTTGTACATTTGCTCTTTCATAGCATTTACATCCACTACTTCTTCATCCCTAGCCGAGTCAACAATTGTGGTTTCAATCTCTTGGCTGATTATTTTCAACATATCTTTGGAACGGGTATTGTATGGATGAGTTACCAGAATGCCAGCTAGCTAAAACCACCTGACTGGACTCAACAACAACAATGCTCATTAGTGGTTAGGGCATTATTAATCAAATAATCGCACATTGGGAGCACAGATGCACTTAAAAAATTTTGCTCGGCCACATGCATCATCCCGACTTTCTCAATTATGGCTTTTCTTTTATTCTTTCCTTTTTTTTCTTTGCTTCGCCAATTCTTTTGTTGTGGCTTTTCCCTCTCTTCTCTTTTCCATTTTCATTTTTTTTCTTTTGTTTTTCAATATTCTTTTGATTCGTATTTATTTTTCATATTTTCATATGATTATTATCGGTCCTATAAAATTGCCTATCGCAAATATGTTCAGAGAAAAGAAAAACAAAAATATAAATACAATTTTTTTGGGAATTTCAAATTTATTAATGGTCAACGCATCCATTACAACGATAAACTCTAAATGACAAACCCAACTGCAAACTTTTAACAACTATTTGAAATGAAATGCAGACTGATTAAAAATAAAAATACAAGCTCAAATGATTGACCCAATGCAATACAGACTCAAGAATACATCAAAGTTCCTGGTGCCCCCAGGACATCGTTCGGTCTCGCCGCGGGCCTATATGCAAGTCCCCTTTGGAGTCTATCTAAGTCACCCATTATCTATTTCACGAATATCATTACTGAGGCAAAAAATGTAGTTTGGGTCATGTTCTCACACATTTGGAACTTCCGAGTGATGTAATGAGCAATATCGAGAATTCTTTCTCTAATTATCCCTTTTTCCTTAAGCAACCGCCCAATTTGTTAAGCCTGGGCCTCCAAAGTTTGCTGATTTTTCTCCTGAAGTTGTTGCAGATCCATGTCTAATTGTGCTAAAGCTGTATAGCAATGTTCCCTTTTAACACTGAACTCTTTTGCTTGTTTGCTCATTTTGACCTCTGCGGTGATGACCTTTTTCCTCAACCTGTCGACCTCAATATCATGCTCTTCTTTTAGCTGTTATATCATATGGGCTCGTTCCTCTGCATTTTTAGCCAACTGTCTTCAAACCCCAGCTAGTTCTTTTTCTGCTTTGTTAAGGTCAAAATTGTAATCATTCACTTTTTGCCGCAAATTATCTATCAGCTTTGTATCTCGGGCATTTCTAACAGGAGTTTCAGTTGCTATCTTCATTTTCTGGATTTGAGCTCGTAATGCTTCATTCTCTTTGGCCAATTGCTTTTTCTCACCCTCGTCAGCTGCAGCTTGCACACTATTTTCAAATTTAAGATTTTGGACTTGTTTTTCCAACTCGCTTATTTTTCCCTATACTCATTCTCTTTGGTTAGCCAAGCCCACTGTTCTCTTAATGATTCAGCAAATTCCTGGATATGAGGTCTTTTAGCTGACCTTTCATGCTCACATTCTCGCCTATACCAAGCAGAGTACTCAGGCGATACTTCGCCCTTGGCAAAATCCTTTATGCAAGTGTCTGCCTTCAGGTATTGACATTCATTCGAAATTTGACGGACTTTTGCTTTAGGGAATTGTCCTTCAGGACTAATCTCAACTACCTGAGTACTAAGATCACCATCTTTCGGCACTATCTAACATCTTCCAAGCGGCCTCAAAACCCGACATGGGGCATAGGGCTGAATGCTTTTGAGGCCCATCAAGAGGATATGCGGCCTTGCCGCTGGCATGTATATAATTTCATTAACAGGTAGTTATCCAAGCGTCCATTTTATTTGATCGAAAGTATGTTGTCCAACCCGTAAATCCTTCTGGAAAATTGACCCCTTTAATCCTCGTGTAGAACTCTTCTATGCATGTTTTTTCTGGAGACCCATAGCTCAAAAATTGAGGGCGATGGCACAGGTGCTCGGTCATCCACATTTGCAGCAGTAGATTGCATCCCTCGAAGAAGTCTTCCGGCTTTACAGGCTGTAAGAGCGCGGAAAATATCGGCTAGTACCATAGGTGCAAGAGTGCTTTTGTCTTGAGTCATTAAAGTACTGACGACCCCGGCTATTTTTATGTCAATATTTCCATCTTTCCTTGGAAATATCACCAGCCCCAGAAAAACCACCATGAAAGCAACACGCCTATGCTCTTCCCATTTTTGGCGATTTCCATTACTACATATCTTGCTTTCTAGATTGGTTCAACCCCCCAATATGACCATATCTATGGTATATGAAGTGTGGAGTGCAAAAACAATTTGCCAGATCTTCGTTGTGAACTGTCCTACGTATCTTCGGAGAGTCTAAAAATCTGTACACAGCTACAATTCTTTGGGCCACTAAATATTTGTCTTTTAAAGGAATCTCATCTTTCCCGATATATCCAGCCATTTCTTCTAATGTTGGGGTAAGCTCGAAGTCTGAGAAATGGATTACATTGTGTGCCGGGTCCCAACATGTCACCAATGCTCTGATAATATCTCCCCGAGGCACAATTTCTAGCAAACCGGTAAGCCCTTTCAAATATTTCTTACCTTCATCTCGCCCTTCGCTTCCTAAATCATTCCACCACAGACGTAACTCCAAATGGATCTTGTTCACGATTGAGAAAGGTTCATTTTGATTCGTGCTCATCCTGCACATTTATTAAGGTGATTTAATCACTTATTATGACTTAAAAGAAAAGACGCTATATATATATATATATTTTTTTTAATTATAATTTCCAAAATAAAGTCCGATTTTTTCTGATACGGCCTTTCAGCATTTCAAAGAGAGGATTTCAAGGTCGTGTCCACAAATTAAAAGAATTGACTCAGAGTGGCTGCTTCTTGAAAAAATAGCCTTCCGGCGTCCTTTTGAAGGACATTCGACTTATTTTAAATAAGAATGGTGTCACCCGACTTATTTATAAGGAAAATTAAAATTTTACATTTTTGGCTATTTTTGCAAAAGGGGTGGTTGGACCCAATGAGAGTTGCCTACGTATCTCACATCCGGTGAGAATCAAACCAGCGTAGTTCGGGCAAACTATTTTAAAGCAAACCATTTTTTTTTATATTTCTAATTTTTGCAAAAATCAAATAACAAAACCTATTTTGAAGCAAAAATTTTATTTTCATTTTTATTGGCAAAACAAACTATATTTATTTATTATAATAATTTATATTCATTTTCAATAATCCCGAAGAATAAAATTCTTTTAGATTTTCTTTTGCTAAAAATCAAAACCTTTCTATTTTTCAACCCCCCCCCCCTTTTTACAAAATTTCGGCAGAGTTTCAATAGTATTTGGATATCTGTTTTGTTCTAAAATTAAATAATTACTATTATTTTCTATTTTTCTCTTTTTTTTTTCAATTTCACAAAAATTTCTTTTTTTTTAACCGGTCAGCATGATGGCCCGAGACAAATAAATGCAACACGTAATCATGATGGTCTCTTCATATTTGGTTATCTGTCCTAGACTGACCCAACCCCTGTGTTGAGTCCCCTAAGTCATACGTGATGCAAAATAAACATTCCTATTCTAAGTTCAAAACCTAATTATATGTTCTAGACTGTGTACCCGAGCGGACAACTCAAGTCGAGGAGGGGGCTACGTACCGGGGACCCGCGGGATCATCCGGTTTAGTAACTTGTCCGGCCTCTTTCTTATTTTAGGTATGACACTAACAGAATAGGGAGTCTCAACCAGTAAGCACATCCCCGGAGGTTAGAAGAGACGGGTTTTTGGCACAGTTTATATACAACTAAAATAATATCAAAGCGGTAAACACTTAGCACATTTAATCATGAACATGTAGGAAAATCAGATATAAACAAATACAACAATTATTCCGAGCTCAAATTCTTAAAGCCAGAACCGAATTTCTGGGTTTGTGTCCCCAACAGAGTCGCCAGAGCTATCACACCTCCTTTTTTACGTGTTTTAATACACCCCGTGAAGAGCATAAAGGAGTTTTTCCAATTAAAGGACAGTCGGAACGGTATTTATTATTTTTTATTCAGAGTCGCCACTTGGGAAATTAATAGTGTCCCAAATAACTGGTTGAATCCCGAACCGAGGAAAGTATGACTCTGTTAACAGTCCGTGAACAAAAAATCTGGATAAGGAATTTTGTTAACCCAGGAGAAGGTGTTAGGCATTCCCAGATTCCGTGGTTCTAGCACGGTCGCTCAACTGTTGTATTTGATTTTATCTGATTTCAATACATGTTTTATTTTTATGTGCCTTTTATTAATAACCCGCTTTTATTATATTTATTGTTTATTTTACAAAAATTACAACGTCGTTAAAATATATCTCGAATCACGCTGTACCAGTACACCCGTGACTTTTAACATATTTCGACTTCGTTGAGATTTGGATTTGGGTCACATAAATGTGCACCCGTATTTGGGAAGATAATATTATTAACATACGTGCCTAAAGCGACTACGTGTTTAATATATTTGGGGAAGACCGTGGAATTCGCTAAATAGTTCTCCCAATTTCTAAGTATTTTTGACTCAACCATTTATTAAGAGCCCCGCAATTATGTATTTGATTGGGTGAGGCTCGTCTCATTTGTATTATTAAAGGCCAAGCCTAGAGCAACTATATTTTCTATTTTTTGTTTTTGTGTCCCGACAATAAAGGGAAAGTCTTAAATATTTTAGCTTGAATCCATTACTCAAGTCGAAACTCAATTTTTATATTTATGTATTAATTTCCCTATTTCCAACTATTTTTATTTATAGTGGTTTTTATTGGGCTTTAATAACAACTTTAAGTATTTTCACCTTACTTAAACCAAGAACATTTCTCAAACATGGGCCTGATACTAATGAAAAGCATGCCCTAATTCTATTGGTCTTTTCTTATGGAATTTAAACTAAGCCCAAAACTGAATAACCAAGCCTAACTCCAATTCATCAATAAACATGTCCGTATTTCTTAGGATACTATTTATTCCTTACAAACCACTTTTATACATGAGTCAATTTATTTATTCCCCTAAAACGAATCCTAGACGCCTATTATCACTGTATTCTAATTGTTGTTGCCATTTCCTGTTATTTTATGAGTTTAAAATTTGATCATGAACTTTTGCACAGGATCACATTTTACTGAGAATTAGCTATTTCAGTTAAACTAAATTACAACAACAGATTGACTAATGATTACCAAAGAAAAAATAAAAATCTAGAAAACAATATATAACCATTGACTGGAGTCTCTGTATGACTCAAATGAAGTTTACAAACATATATCTCTTCACATACTATTAAACTAGAATTCTAGTATCTAACTCAACAGTCCTTTTACAATTCAATTGTAACAAATTATACAAGTTGTTTCAATCTGCCAATTCCTTACTACTACTATTACTGTGCAAGCTACAATTCAAATTAACACATTATCATACAAATTAATGTCAAATTGAACTTTAAATTTCAGATCCTCACATGTATTTAAACTTCAAATCTTCACATGTCTTAAACTTCAAAACTTTAAAATAGTCCAGTCCAGTTCAATATATACAAAAACAAAACCAAATCAACAGTAGTTTACAAAAAATGAATGAACTATTTTAATACACAGTTAAGTAAAAAAAAGCTGAATTGGACTTTAGACTTCAGATCTTCACATGTATTCAAACTCATATTTTCAGATTACAATTTCTGGAATTTACAGAGGTGTACCTGATCAAAGAATATGAGAAAAGGAGAATTAGATCTCTAAAATCAGCAACAACAATAGGAATTAAAACCTCAATTCAATCACAACTTCTCAACACCAGATTTAAACCAATCAGCAATGATATAAACCAAAGGAACACAATTAACCAGTTCGAAATGAATTCACAGATCTTCGATCACCAAGAACACACAGAAGCGTCAAAACAGCTTTCAAATTTAACTGAAAACTAATGAAAACAGTGAGATTTTGAACTTTTTCTACTGTTTTTGATGTTTTTGAGTTTTAGAAGTGGTTAATTTCGAAAATGGGGATCTAGAATAGCAGAATTACTTCAGAGAGATTCACAGATTGCTAAACTTATCAAATGATGCCCATTGATGCCTATTTATAGATTTAATTTTGGAGGGAAGTTCAAACTTTGTTAATTACACTATAGTCCCTCTTTTATTTCAATTTTGTCCTTATTTTTTATTAGTTATTTGATTGGATACCCTTTATTTATTAAGAATTATGCTAATTGCCCTATCTAGAATCTTCTACCCTTATGTAATACCCTCTTTGCCCCTACTTTACTTAAAAAAATTATCCTATTACCATTTTCCTCTACCCAAAATGACCCTACTTCCTTGGACTTATTACCGTTATCCCATTTTATGTCCCCAAATTACCCCAGAATTTATATTAGAATTTACCAAATACCATTATGCTCTTTTACCCTTTTAACCCTGAATTACTAAATATTAAACTAATACGACCTCAATTTTTAAAGTTAATAAGAATTTAACCAATTCCACTAATTATTGATTATCAGTTAACAATTATAACCATACTAATTACTGTCAATACTAATTAACCCTAACAAATCAAAATTTACTAACTATTACCACTGACTAACATCTATCAAATTTGAGAAGCTAAATATACTGAAAATCATGAAAATCCAATTATACTTATCAATTTACTTAATCAAAACTAATCAGAATCTAACCTAATGTCAATATCAACAATTATAACTAATATTATCAGACAAAAATAAATTAAAGGTATTTCTGCAGAAAAATCTAACTAATTTCATTTTTAATGTCAAATTTATTTTTTCGAACAAAATCAGAATACATAACCTAATAATATCTATTCTAAAAATTAAGCTATAACAAGATAAACACTAATCCATGAACAATTAAACATGCAGAAACAAACATGCGAAAAAACAAACAAAAGAAGCAAAAGAAACAGGAAAGAAAAATAGAAAGAAAAACTTAGCTTTTATTTTTGTTCTTCGGACAGTTTATTTTCTCTCTTTTTTGAGTTACCACGTTTTCCATCATCCAGTGGTTTTAACATCGACTTTTCTTAAATTTTTGGGTCACTGGCGAACTTTAAATTAAAATTCGAGCCGTTCCAGTGACTTTTAGGGCTCAACTTCAAAGATAGGGTACAGGATGGTCAGGAGGGTTTATGGTTCAATTTTGGGCTTATTTGGATGAACTAGTGTTCGCCGGAGTTAGGGTTCCGGCGACACTTTTTTAGATATTCGAGCAAAACCAAGGGAATTCGAGGAAAACGGGGTAGAGGAGAGGATTCAAGGGTTCAAGGGGGTTCTGGGGTGTTATTTGTGGAGTGATTGGCGTAGGTTCCGTCTCCCGCCGGTAGGGTTCCGGCGGGGTCTGTGGGAGTGTTTAGTGGCGGCTAGGTCAGACGAGGAAGGAGAAGGGATTAAAATGGTTAGGGTTATTTTGTTTTGGTATATTATGTATATTAAAAAGCATCAATGATCTATACCCGTTGGATTTAATGATTTCAACGGCTCAGATCCTTTGAGCATAAAACGACGCCGTTCATTTTTAATGAAAACAAACCATATAACCGTTGGATCAAAGTAACGAAGGGTCCAGATTACTCGATGCAAACGTCGTCGTTTTATCTTCTTGAGGAGATCAGGCTTCAACCGTTAGATCAATTCATTTCAACGGCTAGGATTAGATTATACTTAAACGGGGTCGTTTGGATTTATGGCTGGTGCTGACCGGTTTGAAATTTTGGGCCTGGGTATTTATTTTGTTTTGGGTTTTGGGTGTAATTGGCCCAAAGTCCTTTTATTTCCTTCACACATTTTTATATATTGTATTTTCACTTTGTATTTTTATTTTTATTTGTCCTTTCCATTTTTTTTTTGATTTTATCAAATTGTTAAACTAACTAAAACTAATTCTAGAATTTATTTAATAATAATTGATAGCAATTTTCAATTAAAATACTAAAAAGGCTATTTTTTTATTTTTCCTTAAATTATTTCCAAAAATAAATTAATACTAAAATTGTAAAATATGCATATTTTTATATTTTTAATATGAATTATTATGCAACTAATTAACACAAAAATGTCACAAATATCAACAAAATTATAAAAATAATAAAAAATTATTTTATTTGGCTTTTAGGAATAATTTGCTTAGGGCAAAAATCACGTGCTCACACATATTTCATGAGAAGATGGATAGATTGGTTTTGCATGTAAATGGGTGGTAGAGACAGTATATAACCAAAACAAGTGTTTTAAAAAGAGTTAAAGCATTGGGAGTCAATAACTGTTTAATCTGGAGGGGAATGCTAGGATCACACAAAGTGTAGAATCTAAGCACGCCGTAATCAACGTTATGTGGTGCAAAGTAATTGTCATTCTGCACAAAACAAAAATAAATTCACATTAGTGAAATGAATAAAAACAAGCATTAATCATCACACTAGCTACATAAATCTTAAAAAACAACAGCCATAACTACAGAATCTTCACAAAATAACTATATTTGTAAACTGTATATGGTAACAAGTACAAATTAATCTACAAACTTAACACAACTAATCTACATGACTAGAAAATAGGTACATTTATAAACTGTATATTAACAACTAGAATTTATACATATTATTAAGACCACACAGGTAACTGACTACAAATAAACTACATTTATATACATGTAAAAATTCCTTAATGGGAGAAATACTACAAAATAACTACATAACTCCCCTGCCCCTCCCCCT
>MU739569.1:37966-51558 GCA_026770625.1 Nicotiana glauca
ACGGTGTTAAATATTGAAGAAATTGAGTAAAAGTTGACTTACAAATGATTTGGAGAAGAGGGAGTTCGTGAAAAATCGCCAATGGGTGTTTTGGGTTGTGAAAATATGAAAAATAAAGCTGGAAATCGTGATTTACAGGTCTCTATGTTTGCATTTGCGAACAGGGATTCACAATTGCGAACCCCGACCAAATATGGGATTTGCGAAACAAGCTTCGCATTTGCGAAGTTAGGACAGAACTGGGAAGTTCGCATTTGCGAACTAAATGTTTGCATTTGCGAACTCAGCGCAGCCTAGGGACCTTCGCATTTGCGAGAAAAATGTTTGCATTTGCGATCCATGCCCAGGCCACTCAGGCTTCGCATTTGCGATCAAGAACTCGCATTTGCGAAGCTTACATTTGCGAGAAAATCTTCGCATTTGCGAAGATATCAGCTGGGGAAAAATACAAGCTGTGGTAAACTTCAAAAATGCTCTCGTGACCTATCCAAAATTCACCCGAGCCCTCGGGGCTCCAAACCAAATATGTACACTGACTCAAAAACATCATACGAACTTGCTCGCACGATCAAATCGCCAAAATAACATCGAAATCAATGAATTGAGCCTTAAAACTCAAGAAATCTTACAAAATTTCATAACTTCCAAAAATTAACCCGTTGAGCATCTGAAATCATCTCGGGACCCCCGGGTTCCAAACCAAAAACACCAATACCACCTAATACCATATTCGAACTTGTACCAATCCTTAAACAACCCAAAACAACGCCAAAAACCCGATTTAAGCCAAGATTCAAGCCTAGGAACTTAAAATTCTAACCAAACACACTTTCGATCAAAAACCTATCCAAACCTCGTCTGAATGACCTGAAATTTTGCGCGCACATCCCAAATGACATGACGGAGCTACAGAAACTTCCGGAATTCAAATCCGACCCTCGGATCAAAAACTCATTATCGGACCGGAAACTTCAAAAATTCAAACTTCGGCATTTCAAGCCTAAATGAGCTATGGACCTCCAAAATACATTCCGAACATGCTCCCAACCCCGAAATCACCTAACGGAGCTAAAGGAACTATAGGATTTCCATTCCGAGGTCATCTTCATAGTGTTCCGAAACGGACCATTTTTCAACTCTTAATCTCTCATTTAAGGACTAAGTGTCCCAGAACACTCTGAATCCTAGAACCGAACGTCCCGGCAAACCAAAATAGCAGAAATGAACGTAGGGAAAATAGTTAATGGGGGATCGGAGCATAAATTCCAAAAACGACCGGACGGGTCGATACATCCTCCCACACTTAAACATTCGTTCGTCCTCGAACGAGCATAGAAATCATACCTGAAGTAGCAAAAAGATGAGGGTAATGGCTGCGCATACCGTGCTCGGTCTTCCAAGTCGCCTCCTCGGCCGGCTGACCCCGCCACTAGACCTTCACTGAACCGATGTTCTTTGTCCTTAACTTTAAGCTTTCAAAATGAGAACTTCCATTTAGATTTGACTCCAAACTTCCTGAATATTAATTCTGACCATACTCACCAGTCAATATACTTGAGATGAAGCTGCTCATGGCCTCAAACTGCTGAATGACGCGCCGGGGCTCAAAATGACCGGTTGGGTCGTTACAATCTCCCCCCACTTTGACATACGTTCGTCCTCAAACGTGCTAAGAACTACACTTAAGTAGTCTAAAATCACTTGCATAACACCTCATGCACTTTCCTGTGCTTCCACTACTCAGTTGAGCACATTAGCTCGATAACTCTGTAGACATACTCCTTTATTCAAGAAAATAAGCCACTAGGCCCAGTTCCAACATCCGGAATTTCCTGCCAAGCATGTTTCCATCCTACGACCACCATATCAATCTGCACACGCTGTACCCAAACATAACTATATAACTTGCTGAATTCCCACTTTGCATCACTTTACTCATAGGACCATAATAACATTCTTTTAGTTGAAATTCCACAAATCTGATGCTCCCATTGCATCTCATGACCTTCACATGTCTTGCTCCACAAATCGAATCCCACAAATCTTATGTCGAAATTACAACATCGATACGACGGAAGAGATGTGCCGAAATAACCAACTGCCGAATCAACAATTCATTGGATCTATACTCCTGACAAGATCCATTACCTTGTCCCAAACTAGAGAATGATCTTTGCTCTATAATATACTTCATATAATCAGTTTGCACTGACCCCAAATCCAATAACCTCGTCTCACCCAGTACGAACTGCTCAGGCGATAAGCCACCTCAGACATAATCAAAAGTCCCGCAAGACGACACAATGTGCCAGTAGGCTACTAATTCGTACGCGATACAAAAGGAAGGCGAACTCTAGAAAGAACTACTCAACTCGCACACTAACATGGACTTCCTCAGAAAACAGGAAACAGAACACATAAAAGCAAATATGGGCACTGAACTGAACATCACACTGTTGCGGCGTGCAACCCGATCCAAACAACATACCCATGGCGGCGTGCCACCCGATCCAAACAACATACCCATGGCGGCGTGCCACCCGATCCAAACAACATACCCATGGCGGCGTGCCACCCGATCCAAACAACATACCCATGGCGGCGTGCCACCCGATCCGAACAACATACCCATGGCGGCGTGCCACCCGATCCAAATATGGAACTCACATAAGGAGGTATACGTCGAGCTGAATAGCTCATCACATCAAGATACCGAATATCGGTCATAAACACACTAAGGTGCATAATATCATTCAAAAGGAAACATATAGCACTATAGGCTACAAACTCAAGCACAACTGAGGTGCGATACCTGATCTAAGTCTCAAGAACCATCCTGCTCATATAACATCATCGCTGAGCGGAACCTCAACACATAAGGAATTTACCAAGCCGTCTCACAACTCATACGGCACAATACATCTTTACATGAATTAACTGACCACGAAATAAGACCGCGATTATCCTTCCATAAGGAGCGCATTGCTGAAATAAACACAACTGGCCTGACGTAAGGCTCACTTCCACATTTAAATCTATCCACCGACCTCAAGTCTATCCTGATCATGCCAAATTAGGCCAATAATATTTTACAGGTCTATAACCCAATAAGCAGAGTGCCCTCCGGACATAAATTCTCAAATGGATGATATTACCAGAATCCTCATACTTGGTTTACATTTCTAATTAATCGAGTGACTACATGTCACACTTATACAATATTCCTGTGGGACAAGCTCCCACCATCTTTCCAAATAATTAACGGGCCTGCACATTCAAACCACCAGCTGCACTAACACTGAAAAGCGATCAAGAATCCCTAACCCGGATGCAAAGCCCTTCTCACAGAACACTGATCTCAGATGATACTGGCACCAATACCCATGTTACTCAAAACACTGAAACTCCTTTCCTGCTCATCTGAGCTCTTGACATCACATTCATTGACCAAACTGCGACCTTGGTCCTTACTTCAAATTCCATACCACTCACTGCACCTCACGTGCTGATATACGATAGACACGATTTCCATCATTACTCTGGAATCGACGATAGGCTAATACTTCATCACATAAGACTTTCCATTTAACTCACTTCAGGAGAACTATAGCAACATACAGGCGAATTCTCATAATCGTCGAATATGCAAATCTCTAAGTAGTGGTCCAAGCCACCATAACCCTTTCCGGGATTCGCCTACTCATAACAGGCCCTAACAGAAAAATGCTTCAGAATATCATCAATCCCTGCGTCCGACAAGCCTCGGCCACAAATCACATGCATAACTCGATCACGCTAAATGAACTGATCACTGAACCCAACATGCCAAATTCAACTATGGCTAACCAATCTACCTCATTCCAATTTATCCTTGATTGCCTTGGAAATAATAATATCTCCCTTCAACACCTAACTTATTCCAACCGCACTCACCCTGAGTGACTTAAATCATGAGACCATGCTGTCTCAAAAAACACGACCATTTCATGTCTCTCAAATGATACACCGTAAGTCAAAACATCATAGAACATTTTGTGTCTTTCTTCATAAGTTGCTTCAAAAGCTTGACTCTTAACTGTACTTATAGACTCAGAATCATCAGGCACCACACTTGACCTCTTGAATTCACTAGGACGGCTATTGAGAGCCACCCGGCTCTGACTTGGCCCAGTATGCAACCAACTCTACTGAATTTTATAACATATGAATACCCTCTCGATAAAGCACCCAGCGGGATCACTTCCCTCGAAGCCTGCACCTTTACGAGGCATAAATCATGAATCTTCCCTCAAGTCATTTACTCTTATTCAAATTGCAATTCACCTGATCCAACGAACATAACCACCTGTGCCTCCTTAGCACTCTTACACCGCAGGGTATGACCTCATTCCAATACAACCAAGCATCTTCCCGCTCCATATACCGAGCATTATTAACAACGACAGCTTAAGACATGCTGTGATTCTCACACATCTATGAAGCACCATGTAGCCTTTATCAAAGTTTTCCCAGCTGATACTGAAATGTAGAATTATTATGGACATAGGAACATCCAAAGTCCAAACGTCATAACATGCAAATCTCAACTGTTACTCATAAGCAAGTTTCAAAGAACTTTTGAATGCCACTTAGATACATCGCAACCCAAATCTGATATGGCACATGACCCATAATTTGATCATTGATAGTGAAATCCTTTCACTTGGCACGAAGCCATGAGATACATCCTGATAATCCATGATACTAACCTTTATCGCTTGTACGTCACCATCATAAGACAACTCAAGCCATTTGTTTGGTACATGTCCTTCTTAGGACAGTTAAACTCACTTCCTCCAGCATCTCGGTTGCTAGTTGTATCCTTCGTAAAATAGACATCTCATACGAACCACATAGTTTGTATTACCACCAACTATCTTCAGGTCTATATCCACTTCATCACTCTACCATTATTGTGGCGTTTAGGCAATTAAGTAAACCATCTCAAGATCGTTCTTATCAACCAGATATTAGAACTTATTGAACCCTCACGTGCACCATTGAATGACCTCTCAATACTTCTGCATTATCGGTATGGATGACACGTGGTAACCATGGTTGAGCAAATTCTTGGCTCCCTTGAAATCCTTCCGTAGCATCACGAACCGTCGACGCATAATTGATATCGAGTGTGCAATTTTCCACACATGAGTGGATACAAAAGAACATATGATATAGTCTCCAGCTAAATAAATGTCGCACGATAAGGAATGAAATGAAGTGGAATTTTTCCTAACGGTTACTTAGCCCCTCGTATATAAGTACAGACGTCTCCGTACCGATCAGCGAGACTCTAATAAACCGGCCAGTGTCCCGTGACTCCTATGAACGTAGAGCTCTGATACCAACTTGTCACGACCCTAGTTCACCAATTGTGAACACGTCATGACGGCACCTAGTCTTCGCGACAAGGTAAGCCTAACACATTGCGGAAGTAAAAACAATTTCGAAATTTAAAATAAAAACTAAATAACATGAAAAATGTATACAATTGCCGCCTGGCACATACGCTTTAATACCAAACACTGAAGTAACCTCCAAGACCCAAAAACCCACGGGCAACACAGGCTAAAAGAACATAAGTCACGGCTCTAACATCCAGAAATGTCTACACAACGGAACACATGAAATGGAACTACTAACTGAAAGCTAGATTAGAAGGAGACTCTTCGAACTGCGGACGCGGCAGAATATACCTCAAGTCTCCAAATGTATCGCCTAAATCACTGATAGAAAGTCCGACCAGAAGTACCTGGACCTGCACAACAAAAGTGTGCAAAAGAGTAGCATGAGTACACCACAGCGGTACCCAGTAAGTGCCAAGCCTAACCTCGGTTGGGTAGTGACGAGGAAAGGTCAGGGCCCTTCTGAGACAGAAACAATAAAATAGCAAGAGACTAACAGTATCGAAGTCTGATGAAAACTAATGAACAAAGCAAAGTGATAAGACAGATCAATAAAATATAATACTGCAAGACAAAACAGAAACACAGAGTAAATACAGCAACATTTCAAGAATACCGACGAGGGTCTTCCAGGATACCGTCCTGTAGCCCTTTTTTCAACTGTCCAATGGAACTTCCCGAGATACCGTCCCGTAGTCCAGATCTCATATTAATATCAAGGAATCTCCCGGGATACCGTCCCGTAGTCCAGATCTCATATCAATACCAAAGAATCTCCCGGGATACCGTCCCGTAATCCAATCACAATGTGCAGGGGGATCTCCCAGGATACCGTCCCGTAGTCCCAAAATAAAGTGCAGGGGGATCTCCCGGGAATCGAACCCGTATTCCCAAAGTAAAATGCAGGGGGATCTCCCGGGATACCGTCCCGTAGTCCCAAAATAAAATGCAGGGGGATCTCCCGGGAATCGAACCCGTAGTCCCAAAGTAAACAAACAAGGGGGAACTCCCGAAGTACCGTATCCGTAGTCCCAATGTAAATGCGCAACCAACATCAGAGAAATATTCAGAAATTAAAGTACAACAATACAAGGAATCAAGGAATACTGGCATAACATGCTCCACGTAATCACAGTGAAGACAATGTAAACAAATAGGCAGCTCGGATAAATTAAACATGCTCTTCTACGCTAGCACGGCCATAAAAGCAAGTAAAGTAACGCAAATATGAAAGAGAATCCAAATCAAGTAATTAAGTAAAAATCCGGGTTTTCAACAATTTGCTCAAGTACGCGCTCGTCATCTCACGTACAAGGCATTCAATTATCAATTATCACATCCTAAGGGACGAAGTCCCCCACACAAGGTTAGGCAAGCCACTTACCTCGAACCGGTGCGAAAACAACTAGGGAACGATGCCCTTGCCACGAGTATCCGACTCCAAATGGCTCAAATCTATTCAATTAAATTGCATATTGTAAATAATAATTCAAGTAATTTATTCTGCAATTAAATTCTAAGCTAATACGCGAAATTATGTAAAATGACCAAAATACCCCTCGGGCCCCACATCTCGGAACCGGGTAAAATTTATATTTCCAGAAACCTCGCACTCTCACGAGTCTAACCATACCAAATTTATAAAATTCCCATATCATTTCGACCTTCAAATCAGTGATTCTAACCAAGAGGGTTTTCTACCTCCTTTCAATAAAATTCTCAGATTAAACACCAAAACTTGTAATAGATTCGAGTTATATAACCAAAATTGAGTTAAGGACACTTACCCCGTTGTTATCCAAGAAAATCTATCCAAAAATCGCCCAAACCGAGCTCCAAATCGTTAAAAATGGGAAATGGGAACGAAGTCCCATTTCCATAACTTAAACATTCTGTCCAGGCCATTTTCCGCTTCTGCGGTCCAGGGGCCGCTTCTGCGGTCCCGCTTTTGCGGTGAGAATCACCGCTTTTGCGGTCGAACTTAAAAATGCCTGGGTCCGCTTTTGCGGACTAAAAACCGCACCTGCGGTTCCGCTTACGCGGAAAAAGGACCGCTTCTGCGGTTCTCCTAATGTGGCGCCAAAACCGCTTATGCGGTCTTCCTGTCGCAGAAGCGACTCCGCTTCTGCGGAACAAGGATCCGCTTTTGCGATTCCTGACCCAATCGCCACTTCCGCTTCTGCGGCTTCCTGGCCGCTTAAGCGGCTCCGCTTCTGCGGCTCCAAAACCGCAGAAGCGAAAATACCAGAAGCAGCAGGCCTAAAATCTTCATAAGTCCAAAAATTCCCCGTTTAGCTACCCGAAATCATCCCGAGACCCCCGGGACCTCAACCAAAAACACCAATACCACCTAATACCTTATTCGAACTTGTACCAATCCTTAAATCACCCAAAACAACGCCGGAAACACGAATTAATCAAAGATTCAAGCCTATGAACTTCAAATTCTAACCAAACACACTTTCGATCAAAAACCTATTCAAACCTCGTCCGAATGACCTGAAATTTTGTGCACACATCCCAAATGACATGACGGAGCTACAAAAACTTCCGGAAATCAAATCTGATCCTCGGATCAAAAACACACTATCGGACCGGAAACTTCAAAAATTCAAACTTCGGCATTTCAAGCCTAAATGAGCTATGGACCTCCAAAATACATTCCCAACATGCTCCCAACCCCAAAATCACCTAACGGAGCCAACGGAACTATCATATTTCCATTCCGAGGTCGTCTTCACAGTGTTCCGAAAACGGACCATTTTTCAACTCTTAAGTTCTCAATTAAGGACTAAGTGTCCCAAAACATTCCGAATCCTAGAACCAAACATCCCGGCAAACCAAAATAGCAAAAATGAACTTAGGGAAAACAGTTAATGGGGGATCGGAGCGTAAATTCCAAAAATGACCGGCCGGGTCATTACAGTGGGCCCGGGGCTCGGGTTTTGTCAACTTCGTGTTTTCGGGTGTTTTTCGAGTTCTTTCAATTGGGTTATGTACCATTAGCTTATTGTAACATATGCCTTATGGTTTTGGTCAGATTCTGCACTCGAGGAGGTCGATTTGCGAGGGAAGCACAAGGCGAGCTGGGATTCCAGCCGGATTCAGGTGAGTAATGGTTATAAATGATGTACTGAGGGTTGGAAACCCCGTATTCGCACTATGTGGTGCTATGTTGAGATGAGATACGCATCGTATGATGAGCGTGGTGATGTTACTGCTAGGGATTTGGACTCGGTCCGTCCCGATTGATGACTCTACTGCACTCTTGACTAAGACTGAGCTTAGATCCGTATATTTTAGGCTAGTTGCCACGTTTGGGGCCTTGTGCCAATCTGTAGAGCCCTTAGGGGGCATGTTGAGCTAATTGACCTCACTTTACCTGTTGAAAACATACTCTCAGTCATATCCTTAACTGTAAAAAAAACATAATCTGAACCGGTCTTAGAAATTTGCACACTAAATGGGAAATACCTGGGGTTGGAAGCCCCATCCTAGCTGAGTGGGCCCGAGGGGCCAAGTCTATATTTACTGAGAGGGGTCAAGGACCCTATAGTGAGGGGTATTTGATATATACAGGATTGGGTTGCACGCCGCAGCAGTATATACATATACATGTATTAGATCGGACTGCACGCTGCAGTAGTATATATATTATATGGGTCGGACGGCACGCCGCAGTGATATATTATATGGAACGGACTGCACACCGCAGTGATATATTATATGGAATGGACTGCATGCCGCAGTGATATATTATGTGGATCGGACTGCACGCTGCAGTATTATAGCGCTTGGGCTGAAGGAGCCCCTCCGGAGTCTGCACACACACCTAGTGAGCGCAGTCGACTATTATTATTGGATCGGGTTGCGCGCCGCAGCAGTGTATATTAGTATTGGATCGGGCTGCGCACCACAGCAGTATATACTATTATTGGATCGAGCTGCACACCACAACAGTGTTGGTAATTTGTCGAACTTTAAGAGATTTTCACCAGTTTCCCTGCTCAGCTATTGTTTACTACTTTTACTATTGGTTATAGAACTGTGTAGTATTTCTACGAGAATTCTTACTTTCAGTTGTTATTTATTGCTATTACTCACTGGGTTGGAGTACACACATTACTCCCTGCACCTTGTGTGCAGATACAGGGATCCAGGAGGCATAACTGAGTTTGTTGCTGCTGCCTAGTTCATCTGTCGGAGTCATCGAGGTAGTTGTCTGGCATCCGCAGAACCCGATTTCTCCCCTTATCTTTATTTGCTTCCGCATCTAGACTTTCATATGTATTGGATGTTGTTCTGCTTTATCTAGAGGCTCTGACTCGTGATGCCAGATCTGTTATGGGTTGTTATTACTATTATTGTGGATTCTGCACTGTTTCTATTACTATCAGTTCGAAAATCACTGCTAAATTGGTATTTTAAGAATAATAATTGGGTTGGAAATGTTCAAATCGCCGGGCTTTCCTAACAAGGTTTTGGGTGCCATCACGACTAGGGTTTGGGTCGTGACAGATGAGAGTAAAACTAAAGACTCGACTACGATATGCATCTCTGTGAGATTAAGCTTAAGAAAAATTATAAACTAAACTTGACTAAACTAAACATTGACCCTATTCTCCAGGCAGTACCCTTGAACTTAAGGAAAAATAAAGATTAACAACTTAAGAAAGCTGAAATGTGACCTCATTCTCCAGGCGGGACCCCTACACTTAAGTAAAACTAAAGACTAACGACTTAAGGAAACTAAAAATGACCCTATTTTCCATGTCGGGCCCCTGAACTTAAGGAAAATTAAGACTAACAACCTAAGAGAACTCAAAGCTGACCCTATTTTCTAGGTGGGACCCATGAACTTAAAGAAAACTAAAGATTAACGACTTAAGAAAACTAAAACTAACCCTATTTTCCACGGGGGATACCTGAACCTAAGGAAAACTGAAATTAACGACTTAAAGAAACTAAGACTGACCCTCTTTTCCTGGCAGGACCCCTGAACTTAAGAAAAACTAAAATTAATGACTTAAGGAAACTAAAACTGACCATATTTTCTAGGCGGAACCCTTAAACTTAAGGAAAACTAGTGATTACCAACTTAACAAAATTGAAAACTTACCCTATTTTCTAGGCGGGACCCCTGAACTTAAGGAATACTAAGATTAACGACATAAAGAAATGAAAACTAACCTTATTTTTCAAGAGGTACCCCTGAACATAAGGAAAACCAAAATTAACGATTTACGGAAACTGAAACTAACTCTATTTTCCAGGCGGGACCCCTGAACTTAATGAAAACTAATGATTACCAACTTAACAAAATTGAAAACTAACCCTATTCTCCAGGCAAGACCCATGTACTTAAGGAAAATTAAAACTGACCCTATTTTCCAGGAAGGACCCCTAAACTTAAGGAAAACCAAAGATTAACAACTTAAGAAAACTAAAAACAGACCTTATTTTTTAGGAGGGACCCCTAAACTTAAGGAAAACTAATATTAACGACTTAAGGAAACTAAAACTGACCATATTTTCCAAGCGGGAACCCTAAACTTAAGCAAAACTAAGATTAACGACTTACGGATACTAAAACTGGCCCTATTTTCCAGGCGGGACCCTTGAACTTAAGAAAAACTAAAATTAACGACTTAAGGAATCTCAAACTGACCCTATTTTCTAGGCGGGACCCCTAAAATTAAGAAAAACTAATGATTACTAACTTAACAAAATTTAAAACTAACTCTATTCTCCAAGCAGGACCCCTGAACTTAAGGAAGACTAAGATTAATGACTTAAGGAAACTAAAACGAACCCTATTTTCTAGGCGGGACCCCTAAATTTAAGGAAAACTAAAATTAACGACTTAAGGAAACTAAAACTAGCCCTATTTTCCAGGGGGGACTCCTGAACTTAAGGAAAACTATAATAAACGACTTAAGGAAACTAAAACTGAACCTATTTTCTAGACGGGACCCCTGAACTTAATAAAAACTAGGATTAATGATTTAATGAAACTAAAATTGACCCTATTTTCCAGGCAGTTACCTTGAACTAAAGGAATGCTGAAGATTAACAACTTAAGAAAACTAAAATTAACCCTATTCTACAGACGGGACCCTTGAACTTAAGAAAAACTAAAGATTAACAACTTAAGAAAATTAAAATTGATCCTATTCTACATGCGGGACCCTGGAACTTAAGGAAAGCTAAAAGCTCTTCCGACTAGGCAGAATTCCTAGGAGGTATGGTTCTTCTCAACTAGGGAAAATTCCTAGGAGATAATGCTCATCTCAACTAGGGGAATGTCTAAGAGGTAAAAATATTCTCAAACAGTCTTTATGCTGAAAAAAACTGGGCACGACACCCGAAAGTTTCAAGCTTCCAAGCTTTTATTTGGGCATAGTCTTCATCCATGTTTGAAACAAAGAAACTTGTGAGTTTAAAACATGGTGGGTGGTTTGTGGTCTTGACCCTGAGAGCGATTACTCCTGCACTTGCCACGATCCTTTGATTTCAACTTGGAATACTTTGCTTGTTATTGACCAACCACTTTTCTGTCAACCTTTATCACAGAAAACACCTCTGATACATTCAAGCCTAATTCCCTTTATCTGTTGCATTGTGCTCATGAATTGACATTTACCAAATCTTTGAATTTTACATGAATCCCAAAGCATGTCAATTGTTACTAACTCAGTTTCCATACTACTCTTTCGTGGCTTATGCCACTTTGATATGCTAGCTAGACTCCACTTTGTGCAATTGGAAAGCTGGTAGCAAATTTTGAAGTCATTTCTCACTTGTTCAAACAAACTAGACTCAAAAGAGGACTTAATCAAAGAAAGAAGAACATAGTAAGGGGGCAATGGAAAGAGATGATATTTAACAAGAGAATTACAATGTCGAAACTAATTTAATGTGGATACCAACTCTAACGACCATGACATGCATTTTGAATTAAGTGGCTTGATCTGTCCAGCAGGTCTAATTTACAATTCTTGTCATACCTTCAATCCTTGGAAACTCTAATTGTTCTATTAGATTCACAATCCTTATTCGACTTTTGGTTACCCGAAGGGTTTTCACCATCAAGCATCTCCCATTTTTCTCTTTCTCTCGACTCACCGTCGCCTTATGGTTTCCTTGAGAGTTTTTACCAATAAGACTCTCTCATTTTATTCTTTTCATCTTATTTCCTTGGATTTTGCAGATGACAAGGCATTAATCATGGAATAAATATCATAGGTTGCTCCCATGTCTAACTCAGCACTCTCAAAGATTATCTTGAAGGTCTTTTGTGGACTGTAATGTGGCTTTTAGACAAGTTTAAAAAGGAAAGATATTATAAAGGCTCAAAATAACTACGACAACATGGTTAATTTACTTACAAATTTTGGAATCCATTTTAAAACTTTGCCCCAGTTTCTAAAACAAGAGAATTTGATTCTTTGTTTTTTAAATGGAATGTCTAAGAAAAACTGCCCCACTCTTGACTTCGTGGAATTATGAAAGATTTTATTTGGTGCGACCGAACCGTAAGGCTGCTTACGTATCTTGTGGCAAAAAAATTAGGTCGAACGTAGTTCAAATAAATACTTTTTGTTATTGCTATTTTCATTTTTAGTTTTTTATCTTTTTTTTTTCTTTTTGAATTTGTCTTTTGGAATGAACTTTCTAAAACAAAACCTTATGGGGTATTATTTTTTTAATGACTTTAACTTGATTCCAAAAGAGGGAAGGTCAAGAAAATTAGCATAGGCTCAAAAGGGATACCGAATGGTATAAAGTGATTGGGTAGCTGAAAGAAGACCTCCCAAACCCTGAAAATGCCAAGTATAACACATGCAACTTGAGGATGAAAATTGAAGATCATGCATAGCATTTCTTTTGTAGCATAGGCATTGATATCACGGATATGCCTTCCACCTTTCCTTAGTACCTTGACAAGTACAAAACTCGTGTTGGGTGATTCGCTCTTCACAATGGATATCCTCTGTTAGTTTGGACACACTTCCTTGGCATTATCTTATCGCAGGAGATGCACTCAAACTCAAAGTTCTCGCTTCAAATTGTCCGGGACGCACTCTCTTACAGTAAATTCTTGTCGTCCTCTTAACTTCCCAAACTGTCTCCCCCCACCCAACCCCC
>MU739569.1:60433-86446 GCA_026770625.1 Nicotiana glauca
TGATTTTGATGATATGTGATGTGATTTGAGGCCTCGACTAAGTCTGTGATGTGTTTTCAGATTTGTTGGTGCTTATGGTTGAGGTCCCGGAAGCCTCGGGTGTATTTCGGGTGAGTTTTGAGCAAGTACGGACACCCCGGAACTTAGAAAAATGGAGAAGGCAGCAGTGGCGGCGCGGACCCCGCTCCTTCTCGCGCTGGGCGCGCGGCCGCGCTGGGGAAGAATCTGCAGGTCACTGGTCCTACTTCGGAGGCTCGTATCTTTTGATCTACAAGGAATTTGGGGATGATTCAAAAACGAAAGTTGTAGATCATTGAATATAGTTTTCAGAAACATATTATAATAGGATTGGGACATTTGTATCGAACATTATGACCAAAATACTAAAGCCTGTCACTGCAGTCAAAAAGCTACGCGGCCGCGGCCATTTTTGTGCGGACCGCACTTCCTGGGCACGGACCGCGGTCATTTTTTTTGCGGTCAGCACTGTCGGAATCCGAGGGGTACTCCATAAATACGAGGTTTTGGGTTTTATTTGATATTTTGACCTATAGAGCTCGAATTTTGGCGATTTTTTGAGGGCTTTTCAAGAAATTCATCGGGGTAAGTAATTCTAACTCAGATTTGGCAAGATTACATGAATATATATTTGAATTCATCATTTAATTTGTGATTTGGGATGGAATTTGGGAAGAAAATTGGTGAAATCTCCCAAAATGTAAAATGATGATTTGAAGGACCAAACGATGTCGGAATTGGATAATTTTTGTGTGGTTAGACTCGTGGCGAGATAAGGAAGCCGGTGATATTAATTTTATAATTTTTTGAGACGTGGGCCGGGGGCTCGGGTTTTGCAAATTTCGTGAATCTCGATATTTTTCGAGTCTTTTCGATTGGGTTATGTTCCCTTAGCCTATTGTAATGTATTCGTTGTGGTTTTCACCAGATTCGATGCACTAGGAGGTCGATATGAGAGGAAAGGGCATCGCGGAGTAGTATTTGTCAGGCTAGAGGTGAGTAATACTTGTGAATGATATTCTGAGGGTTTAAAACCCCGGATTTGCACATCCCAGTGTTGTATTGAGGTGACTTGCACGCTGGACCTGAGCGTGGGGTAGAGCACCGTTGGGGATCGTTACATGGTCCGTCCCGATTGTTGGTTTTTACAATGATTTGCAGCTATCATTATGACTTAGGCTTATTATCATACTTGGGTCTTATTGCCGATTATTTGAACTCTTTATGAATTATCATCACTGTTTTTCCTCAGTGTTTGAAATACTATTTGAACTCAGTGCGTGTGATTTACACTGTTTTATGAACTCAGCTATATTTTACTCAAACCTGGAGTTTTAAGTGATATTTGAACTATCATTTGAGCTGAGTATCATTGTTTTACTGATGCCCGAGGGGCTTTATGACTATTTTTAGACTGATTGGAGCCGAGGGCCATATATGAGGGCATGATGAGTGATGTCAGGAGGCTTTCAGGCCTCGAGTGTTATGTGAGGAGGCTTTCAGGCCTCGAGTGTTCTGTGAGGAGGCTTTTAGGCCTCGAGTGTATTGACNCTTCAATCGATTTCTTTAAAGAGAATGTTTTGCTATAATATCATGGATTCTACTGTCTATTTGGTTTACTGCTTAAGGTAGCATTATTTGTGCCTTTTTGAGATTTTGTACTTTCAGTTGTTATTCACTTTTATTACCACTGAGTTGGAAGTACTCACTTTACTCCCTGCACCTTACGTGCAGTTGCAGGTATTGTTCACCCGGTAACGGGTTATTAGCAGGACCGAAGGCCATATGGGGGTAGTTGAGCAAGGTGACCGCCAGCGTTCGCGGCACCGTATTTCATTTTGAATTCCAGTTTTATCTTGTATATATATACTTTGTTGGTCCAATAGCGGTGTCCCTACTCATTAGATGCTCGTGACTTGTGACACCACGGTCGGGTTGTATTGGGGTGGAATTAACAGTTAAATGCCACTAAGATGTATTTTCTATTCATTATGTTTAATCACCGTTTAATAAAAGGATTTGGGGTTGTTGGCTGGCCTTGTCTTCACGAGAGGCGCCTTCACGACCGGATATGGAATTTGGGTCTTGACACTTAGCCACTGAGTTCCAGATCAATATTACAAAAACCATTACCAATTTCAATCACATTGACCTCAGCAAATAGCTTTAGGTCCCTTTGCCGACTCATTCTTAAGATCAACTTTTGAAACCGAGACTGATAGCACTGAAAACTTTATGGCAAGTGGCTCTCCTAGGAGCTTAGAAGAGTTGTCATATTCTTTTTCAACACAAATCATGCCCACCATATGCGTCTCATTATGAACAGACAATGGACTTTAGCTAGCATCTGTTGCACCTGGATTTTGCACGGTAATGTCACCTGTATCAATAAACTTCTGGACTGCTCTTTTCAGATGTTAACACTTTTCTATGATGTTCCCCGGGGCATTAGAGCATTATGCGCACCTTTGAGAATAATTTAAATTCTTTGGAAGGGGGTTCGGAATTTTTATCTGAATCGGCTTCAACATGTCCAATTGCCTCAGCCTTTGGAATAGTCTGACATATATTCTCCAATAGGAGTGAAAGACTTTTCCTTTTGTTATTTTCTTTTCATTTTGTACGATTGCAACCTCTTTTATATATGTGGTTGATATGCTTGTAGATGTAGGTAAGACATTTGTGGATATGGTGCATGCCATTGCGGGTCTTGTAGTTATGGAGCATATGGCAGTGCATTGTGGATAGAGTATTGGGAATGCGAGGTATAACTTCGGGAATTTTTTGGAGAGAAATAGCATTGGGGAGGATTATCTGGAGTAAGGGGATATTGATGCGGTCGATGTTGATGCTGAAAGCGCTGAGCAGGAATGCCCACCGGGTCTTGTCATTGGCAGGGCTCAACAATATCTTTCTAATTCTCTTTCTTCCGCCCAAACTTACTGAGATGTTATGAATGTCTTCTATATTATCTTTCAGTGCAAAGTATCTCATGATTTTTCCTGACTTGATTCCTTCTTCCACCATCTCCCCTATTTTTACCACATTATTAAAAGGTTTACCTAAAGCCGGGATCAAATGATTGAAGTAGGCAGGTCCCTAAGCTTGTAGGAAAATCTTAACCATTTATTCTTCATCAATCGAGGAACGGAACCGAGCAGCTTGTTCTCTTCATGTGATCCCAAACTCCCTAAAACTTTCCTCGGGTTTCTTTTCCATCATAGATACGGAGGAGCGGTCTGGGATGATGTCTATATTGTACTGAAATTGTCAAACAAAATCTTGAGCCATGTCATCCCATGCATACCACTTACTGATATTTTGACGAGTATACCATTCTAAGGTTTCCCCACTCAAGCTCTTACTGAAATACGCCATCAACAAATCATTTTTCCTGCCAGCACTTTTCATTCCGCTGCAATAACCCCTCAGATGGACTACAAGGTCTCTGCACCCATCATACAAGTTAATCATTGGCATTTTAAACCATACGGGCAGATGAAAATTAGGGAAAATACACTATTTATTGTAAGACATGTTAATCTGGTTTTCCATCCCTGCATGTTCTTTAAGAATTGTTCTATACCTTTCAGCTTTATGGATATCTCATTTCGCCCTTCTTTCCATGTGAACGTTTCATCTCTAATATGAGGATCATTATGAGGGATAAATTTATATGAGTTCGGGACCTGGTGGGCCAACTCTAGGGATTAGTATTGGGTGTCATGAGGTTTGAACTCGTGTTCACTGTTGGATCTATGAAGGAAAGGTTGTTGAGAAGTTGTGATAGTGGGGATAGTGGATATGACGGGAGGGATATTTTCGAGAAAGATAGTTGTAGGACGAATGATGGAGCTACTAGGGAGGTTGGGAAAGTTGTGATAAGCGAGAAAATCTAGAGAATATAGTGGATCATTTGACATTATGGCCAGAGCTTGGATGAGAGTAGCATCTATGAAGCTAGGTGGTGGTGGGGTGGTGCCTTCCCAATCATCCAAGCCTGATACATATCTGTCACGTGTTGTCTCAACATCCTTACCTCTTCGACCAACCCATTGTCTTGTTCAACCAATTGCTTTTAGGAACCAACATCAAACAACTCAAACCTGTTGTCGTCTGCCATTGCCTTTCGACTTTATGTTGTATAGAAGAATCACAGTTTAAGAATCACAAACCAACCACCCTTCTGTTATAATGAAGATAACAAAGAGGGAAAAAATGAAGTCATCACGTTTGCATTAGTGAATTTAATATAAGATAATCTCACATTACGTACAATGCACCTAGTCAAAATTATTGGTTCTAAAATGACTTCGAGGGTGCGAAAGTCAATTTGGCATCATCCCAATTCTATTTCTCTTGCCCTTTTCTTCTTCATTTCCTCTCTTACGCTCCTTGATTTGCTCATTTTCTTTCCTCTCTTTTTCTTTTTTATTATCACTCTTTTCTTTTCTCTTATTTTTCATATCCCATAACTTCATCTCTTTTTTTTCTTTTTCCTTGTTTTTTAATTTCAAAAGCGATTCGATCGGATCCTACGTAGGTTGCCTACGTATCATATGAAGATATTAATAAAATCGTGCGTAGCTCGGCCGATATCCTTAGGGAAGTGGGGTGAGGCGTTAGGTTAGGAGTCTTAGAGATTAGGGTGGAGTAATGTGTCTGGACTAAGAGGATTGGGCTTGCTACTATTGGGCTTGGTGGGGATAGAGCTAGTCCGAAATTGACATTTAAAATTAGGCTTCATTTAAGGTCTGAAAGTTTATAGCTTAGAGCCTTGATTCTACCTTCTAAAATAATACAAGATATACTATCAAATGCGAAATAACTCGTTAATCAAAATTACAATATGGAATTACTTTTTTTTATATTTTCAAAGATTATATTAAAATAAAAGTAAAGAAAAATAAGTTAAGATCGTAGTAAAAATAAAAGTATATAACTACAAAATACTAACGACCTTAAATAAATATATAATGAAACTATTTATTTTTGTATTTTTAAATTTATGTTTTAAAATTGAAGACAAAATTCTATAAACTCAAATAAATATTGGAAATACTACAAATGCTAAAAATAACTTTCAAAATTCGTGCAGGTCAAATATTACGTGCTTACATCTATAACACATAGAGAGCATATAGCTAACAACAAGTTATTCAACTTTACAGCTTTCTGAGATGGACCAAGTCACAGTCCCCTCAGTTCATACCCACATGCCCGTCACCTAGCTTGTGCGTCATATCCAGAATAATCGCATGACACAAAATCTGAAAATTCATACCCTCAAGACCAGATTTATAATTGTTACGTCCGAGCAAAACTCTACTCCAAAATGCCTTGGCCTTGCGAGTCGGCCTCCACATGTCCCGAATCTAATCACAAACTGTACAATACAATCAATACATATTAAAGGGATCGATTCCACAAGAAAAATTAGAGGTTATAGCTCAAAATCTGAAATCGGCACAAACCTAGGCCCCTGGGCTCACGTCTTGAAATCCAACAAAAGCCACAAAACCGGAAAGCCCATTCACTCACGAGTCTAACCATACCAGATTTACTCAAATTTCATTTAAAACCCCAAAAATATATCTCAACAACTCTTCCTTTTTTCCCCTAATATTCCTCCCCAAATTACAAATTAGATGATGTAATTAAAGGCGTAATCATAAAATTTAGCTAAAACCAAATAAGAATCACTTACCCCAATCAATTCCTCGAAAATCACTTCAAGAATTGTCCAAATTCGTGGTCTCTAGCTCAAAATCTGAAAAATAGGTTCAAACCCTCGTTTTGAAAATTAGTACTACTTGTCACACCTCCTTTTTCTTACTTACACCCCATGAAGGGTATAATAGAGGGAGTTTTTCCAATTAAAGGACAATCGAAATGGGATTCATTTATTAATAGATTCAGAGTTGCCACTTGGGAGATTTATGGTGTCCCAAGTCACCAGTTTGAACCCCGAATCGAGGAAAGGGTTTGACTCTGTTTAACAGTCGCGAACCAGAAATCCGGGTAAAGAACTCTGTTAACCCGGGAGAAAGGGTTAGGCACTCCCGAGTTCCGTGGTTCTAGCACGGTCACTCAACTGCCATATTTGGCTAAAATTTGATTTTAATACATGTTATCCTATTGTGCAATTTTTAAAATTACTCACCACTTTTAATTAAATTTTTAAGAAATTGAACGTCGTTTAAAACATGTTTTTGGATCACGTCACATGAAATGCACCCGGATCCTCAACACATTTTATTCAACGTTTTGGGATTTGGATTTGGGTCGCATGAAATGCATACCCAAATTTAGGAAGGTAAAATTATTAAAGAACACGCCTAAAGCGACTAACGTGTTATTAACTTTGCGGAAGGCCATGAAAATTCGCTAAATGGCACGTCCTGAATTCTAAAGAGGGCCACGCAATTTATCATTTATTTGGCGTAGCGCACCTCAATTCATTTTAAAAGGACGTCTTAAAGATGAGCTAATATTTTCTATTAAGCGTTGTCTCTAAAACAAAAACTTAATTTGTCAACATTATGAATTAACTAACATCATGGTATTCAAGAAAATTCGGGCCTCAAGCTAAAGTCCAAACACGAAAAAGGGCAATCTCCATTACTGAAGAAACTCTTAGCTCGAGTCCGCTACTTAACTTGAAAGGGCCAATGCCTATCATTTAATTATCAACGGATCAATTACTATTTCAATCCTGGGCCCAAAAAGAGCCCAGTCCACATGAGGTGCATGTAAGATGAAATCTCCAAAACTACTGAAGATGGCCATGCCAAGCCAGAACCAACTTGGGCCCGAAATAAGCCCAACACCAACGGAGAAAATCTAGATAAACGAGAAAGAAACCAAGGAATCACGTAATTACATAGAAGGAGCATTTAGTCTAAAGAAAGACATTGACCACTAATATTACATTTGCAGATTTTCTGACTTGAGTTAAATGATCACAGAACTAAATTGTGAAAATCAAACACTAACGCTTAGATCCTGAATTAACTGGAAATCGTTTTAAGAACCTAATATTCACATAAGATAGATATACTTATGCAAACCAATAGATTAATCTTATAATCACTTCTTATGCTCACCCAATATTCCAAAATTGAGATTTCAACTAACATTTAAACACGCTAACCAACCTTGAAACATTTGAAAGGAATCAGTATCACCATAGGTTAAACTCTGGATTAATCCTACACCTCATGAACAACAGATGTTTGACTATCACAGCTTGACCAAACTATCAGAAAACTACCAGGTTCATACACATATCAATAACTAAACTCAAGGATTCCATATATTGTTTCTATAATTGGCCAACATGGACTTCAAAATTGATATATATACTACTGATAATAAACCAAACCACTGGATGTAGACAAATCATAGTTTATAGTCCATGATTAATTACAACTTGATCCTTAACTATTTTTAGATAGAAATCATCACATCACTAGTCTAAAATAAACAGGCATGGGGACAGGATCATTTTGTAAAAAAAAAAAAAACTAATGTTGCAACACAGAAATAGCTTCATTCCATATCCAAACTTGATTACACATTAGGGTTCAAAGTATATACCTGGATATTGAAAGAGCAAAAGGGAAAATCAGTTGAAAGTCCACAGCAAAAATAACAGTCAGCACCAATTAAAACCACTTTTGGACCTAGGAAATGTTATACAGCAATTTAGGGATCAGTTTTAAATGCACAACAACCCAGCAAACATCGAACTAAGCTTGAATGACTCGACCTCAAAGGGGACCAGGAAATTGTTTTAGAGTTGAAAACTTCATAACTGAAATCCAAAATCAATAAAACAGTGATTCTGTGAAATTTTTATCTTTCTGAAAGTTTTATCTCTCAATTTCTCTTTAGATCTCTCCAGTTTTTTTTAAGTCTATTTTTCAATGTCTATCTTAAGCTCTCAAATTTCAGAATGTTTCTCTCTCTCAATGTGTTCAAAGTTCTCTCAGCTTTTTAGAATGCTTTTCAATGTGTGTTTTTCAGTGTGTGTTTCTTTGTGTTAAAAAAAACTCAGATTTTGCAGAGTGTTTTTCAATCTCAGACTGTCCCCTTATTTTTAGAATGTTAAAAAGCTTTTTTTCAAACCTCCCTTCTCTGTATCTCATTCAGCCTTAAATAGGCAATTCCTGTTAATGCATCCTCCATTATCAATTCACTTTTTAATTTCTTAACTATCCACTAGTCTAGTGCTCTTAGTTAATTCAGTAGTGCCCCCTTTTTTATTCAGCTATTGTATTTCCTAAAATCCTACCATTATAGAAACTTCTTAAGTAGGTGAGCACCCTTTTTTTATTATACAATTCTCAAGTTATACTCTGAAATCCTAATTATTTGATTAGAACTAGTGAAAGTTCTGATTATTTGCAAGCTTGTACAAACGATTCTATAAAGCAAAACTCATCAAGCAACTAAAACCAAACAGAATTTCTAGATATTTTAAGGGTTTAACACTGAAGAGAAATCAGAAAATACACCATCCATCAACGGTTAAAATTGAAACAAACACGAAATAACCAATGAACTCATATTTGATTCGACCTTCAAAACAATTAACACCAAGTTAACTAGACTTGTTACTAAACAAATTCAAACAAATTTAATAGAAAAGATCTAATTAAACTGACTTAGTGGACCAACAAATAGAGAAGTGAAACAAATACTAAAAAAACAATCAAGAAAATTTACCGGCTCAACTGGACAATTTGGTACCCAATTTTTTGTCGATTTCATCGCCAAATGATGTTAGTCATTTGTTCTTTGTTAAAACAAGTGATTAACACCATTTCGTGATGAACTGGCTCTAAAATTATCATCAATTCTCGAGTTTAGGTTTGACTTTAGAATTCAGATTTTGGGATTTGTTATTTGACATATCTTAACCAAATTCGAGGGAAACCAAATGTATATTAGGTACGAGGGAGTCAAGGCAGTTTTGTGGTGTCAATTTGAGGTTAATTGGGTAAACTAGGGTTTGGGGTCCGATTTTTGATCCAAAATTCGACGAGTCTTAGGGTGATTCAAGGAAAATGGATTGGGGATTTGGGAAGAGGAGGTCGAGGGGAGTTCGGGGTGTAATTTTTGTGGGGTTTGGTGACGCCGTGGGCGCTTTCTGGCAGGCAGTCAGCGGCGGCAATACGTGGGAGGTCTCTTGAGAGATGAGAGAAGGGAAGGGCATCGCGGTCCCAGGTTTGGGGGGTTCGGTATATTGAAGTTGATCCATTAATGTGGACAATTGGATCAACATAAATGTGATGACCCGGCCCGTTGTCTCATGTGTTACCACCCCGCTTTCCCATTTATTGCTTCTTCATATTTCATTATCAGCATTTAGTGAGTTAGAGGCGAATTGGTTTGGCTTTCGTAGGAAATGAGACATTTAGCCTCTTTAAGGAAGGCTTATATTGGAAAAGTCAATCAGATGTTGACTAATGAGTTAGAGGGATTGGATGTAATTTTCGGTGATTCGGTTAGCTTCAGGGGATGATTTGTGACTTAGAAGTGCGATCGGAATTGATTTTGGAGGTCCGGTGTAGAATTTGGCTTGAATTGGCAAAGTTAGTATTTTTGCAAATTTCGGTTGGTGGGCGAGATTTTGATCCGGGGCTTGAAAAGTAATTCCGAGAATTTTAGTAGCTTCGTTAGGTGATTTTGGACTTGTGTGCAAAATTTTAGGTGATTAGGAGGTGATTTGGTTGGGTTTTTGATTGAATGTGATATTCGGAAGAATTTGAAGAACTTAGGCTTGAAATTGAAGAAAATGAGGAATTTTGTGTTGTTGGAGGTGTTTTTAGGATTGGAACAAGTTGGAATAGGGTATTGGATCATGTATGTGCTTTTGGTTAAGGTCCCGGGGGCCTCGGGGTGAATTCGCGTGGCTAAACGGAAGGTTTTTGGAGTTAATTGTAGGTTCAACTTTGCTGGTATCTGTTTGTTTCGCACCTGCGGGTATGGGACCGCAGTTGCAGTCTCACAGAAGTGAGCTAGGCCTCGTAGAAGCGAAATTAGGAGCCCTGGTCAGGTTCCGCAGAAGCGGGACATTGGATCGCTTAAGCAGTCCCACAGATGCGATTTGGGACCGCAGAAGCGAAAAGTCGCCTTAAGTTAAAAGTCCGCAAAAGTGGACGTTGACTGCATAAGCAGAAGTCGCAAAAGTGGTATTGGATCCACAGAAGCAGAAATAACTGGCATTTAAGTGAGAATATCTTCTTCGCAAATTTTTGAAAGAGTAACATTTCGGACTTCGAACCTTGAGAACTTTGAGGCGATTTTGAAGAGGGTTTCGAGGGCTACTATCAGGTATAGACTCTTGGACTTAGAGTTTGATTTTATGGTGTATAAGCAAGGGTTTAGGCTGTATAATCAAAGAATCAAAGGTAAAAAATGGTGGTTTAGGGCTTGAACTTAAGAGAGTGTAAAATGGGGATTTGAGGGGTCAAATGGACCCCGATTTTGATAAATTTGATATGCATGGACTCGTGGCAAGACGAGGAATCCAAAGATGTAAATTTTATAATTTTTTGAGAAGTGGGCCCGGAGCTTGGATTTTGCCAACTTCGTGATTTTCGATGTTTTCGAGTCTTTTCGATTGGGTTATATTCCCTTAGCCTATTGTAATGTATTCCTTGTGGTTTTAATTAGATTTGATGTGTGAGGAGGCCAATTCAAGAGGAAAAGGCATAGCGAGCTAGATTTTGGGCCGGCTTGAGGGGAGTAATGAGTGTAAATGATGAACTGAGGGTTTGAAACCCCAGAATTTCACAATGTACCGCTATATTGAGATGAGGCACGTACTCTATGATGAGTGTGGGGCTATTGGTTAATGGGGATTGTGACTTGGTCTGTCCCGGTGATGTTTTGTTGTGTTTTTTCTACTAGAACTTGTTGGAAATCATCGTTACTTGGATTTGACTGTTGTATATTGGCTTCGTGCAGGTTATTTGAATCCTTTAGGGATTGATTTCACTGATTTGCATAGTTTGCACATTGTTTAACCTCATTCTAAGGTTTTCAGTACTATTTGCAAACTCAGCCCCTTTTTCTAAACTTGAAAATTCAATGATATTTAAATGCTATTTTGGGTTGTGGATTACTGATTTAAAAGTGCCCGAAGGGCTTATATTGATTTCTGGAATTATGGATGGCTTGGGATGCACGCCGCAGCAATGGTATATGATATTGAGGTCGAGGGCCTGGTTGGAGCCACGAGATGGCTTTTTTATTGCGCTTGGGTTGTAGGAGCCCCTCCGGAGTCTATACACACCCCAGTGAGCGTCGTTGACGTAAAATATATGGTTTGCTCGGACTGCACGCCGCAGTGGGTACCCGAGTGTACCGGTATTTGCATTGCATCATTGCATTACCCCTTTACCTGTTACCTGCCATGGTTCGTTCTGAATAATACTTTACTATGTTGCCGACGTTGTTGTTAATGGTTTGGTACTGCCTGTTATAGTTGTCTTGTGTTTCTTTGTGATTTCTCATCTTCAGCTATTATTTATGCTTATTACCAACTGAGTCGGAGTACTCACTTTACTCCCTGCACCTTGTGTGTAGTTTTAGGTGCATCACAGTCTGAGGGAGGACCTGTCTAGCTGAGCAGCACTTCATCGGGAGCATAGAGGTAGCTGCATGGCATTTGCAGCCTTGATTCTTCCCTCATATCCCAATCTTTAATTATTCTGCTTCTTAGACAGTATTGTTATAGGATGACACTCTGTAGTAGAGGCACATGGTCGTGACATCGGATCTTGTTATGGGCTTATGTTTTTCATATTCTGTTGGATTTCTATACATTTCCTCGTATTTATAGCCTTTTTGGTATAATGGTTTAGTAATTTAATAACTATGTTTAAACTCTTGAATCAGCAATAGTTGGGGTTGTTGTTGAATGGTCGGGCTTTCCTAACAAGGTGTTGGGCACCATCACGATCGGGGTTTGGGTCGTGACAAGTTGGTATCAGAGCCTAGGTTACTTGGTCTCGCGAATCATGAACAGGTTTAGTAGAGTCTCACTGATCGGTATAGAGACGTCTGTATTTATCCTCGAGAGGTTGCAGAACTTTTAGGAAAACTTCATATTCTTGAAATTCTTGTCGTGCGACTTTGTTGAACCGAGAACTAAACTTTTGTATTCTATTCTCTCGCAGATGGCGAGAACTCGTGCTACCAGACGTGGCGGACGACCACCAGTACCACCCACTAAAGGCCGCGGTCGTGGTCACGGTCGAGGTAGACCAGCGAGGGCAGCACCTGTAGATCCACCAACTGCCCCGATTCAGGACCAGCCTCCAGCTGTGGATGCTCCAGCAACACCTGTGCAGGCCCCAGTAGTGCCTATTGTGATTCCTGGCCTCCAGGAGTCCTTGGCTCAGATATTATCCATTTGCACTAGCCTGGATCAGGCAGTCTCAGCCCCTACTGCAACGGCTACCTCACAGACTGGGGGAGGTCATCAGACCCCCGCTGCTCGTACACCTCAGCAGGTTTTTCAGGGATTGCAGACACTGGGAGCAGCCCCCGCTCAGCCGGTAGCTCCAGTTGCACCAGTTGCTCTAGTTGCACCAGTTGCACCAGCTCCTAACTATGTGGTTCCAGCTATGCCAGACGCCGAGCATCGTCGTCTTGAGAGGTTCGGTAGGCTCCAGCCTCTGGTGTTCAGTGGTGCTGAGGGCGAGGATGCCCAGGATTTTCTTGACAAATGTCAACGTATGCTTCGCACCGTAGGGATTCTAGACTCGAATGGAGTGTCTTTTACTACTTTCCAGTTCTCAGGGGCTGCATTTACATGGTGGTAGATCTTCGAGAGGCGTAGGCTTGTTGGCGCATCGCCCCTTACATGGCAGTAGTTCTCCACTCTCTTTCTGGAGAAATATGTACCGCAGTCTCGCAGGGAGGAGCTGCATCGTCAGTTTGAGTGGTTGACTCAGGGGGGACATGTCTGTGACCCAGTACGAGATGAGATTTTCGCAGCTAGCTTGGCATGCAACTTGGATGATCCCGACAGATCGGGAGAGGATTAGGAGGTTCGTGGATGGCCTCAACTATTCACTTCATATCTTGATGACTAGAGAGAGGGTTTTGGGTGCCTCATTCGAGGAGGTAGTTGATATTGCTCGTGATATTGAGGCGATTCACCGCAGGGAGCGTGAGGAGATAGAGTCTAAGAGGCCTTGGAGTTCAGGCAGTTTTGGGGTGCTCCGTCTAGGGGCCAGTTCAAGCATGGTAGAGGTCGTTCCTTCAGGCCTCTTCAGTCAGCTCGCCCAGAGTATAGTGGGGATTTTTTAGGTCGTGGTCATCAAGGATTCCAGCAGGGCCAACCTTCACTTAGTACCCTCCCGGCTCAGAGCTCATCCTATGCCCCTTCAGCTCAGAGTTCTTCTTCGCCGAGTGCATCGGCTGGCCATTCTTGTGCGACGGGTTCCCTTCATTCCCCTTCTCCAGCACCAGGCAGTTGCTACGAGTGCGGTGAGTTTGGCCATATGAATAGGGATTTTCCTCGGCGTTTTGGTGGCCGATTTTAGCAGAGGGATCAGCCCTCGTCTTCTACTCCATCTACTTCAGCACCCTCCCAGTTAGGTAGGGGTGGGGGCCAGGCAGCCAGGGGCCGCCTTAAGGGTGGAGACAGATCTAGCAGTGGTCAAGCTCGATTCTATGCCCTCCCTAACATGAGGGACGCCATTGCATCAGATGCTGTTATCACAGGTATTATCTCAGTCTGCCACAGGGATGCCTCTGTCCTATTTGACCCCGGTTCTACTTATTCCTATGTATCTTCATATTTATCTCATCACCTGGGTACGACCCGTGGGTGTCTCGCTTTACCTGTGCATGTATCTACCCCGGCGGGTGATACTATTGTTGTAGACCATATGTATCGGTCTTGTCTAGTGACTATTGGGGGTCTGGAGACTCGAGTTGATTTGTTGCTGTTGAGCATGGTAGATTTTGCTGTTATTCTGGCATGGACTGGCTATCTCCGTGCCATGCTATTCTAGACTATAATGCTAAGACAGTCGCATTGGCCATACTGGGTGTTCCGAGGATTGAGTGGCGTGGTATGAGTGACTATGTTCCCAGCAGGGTAATTTCTTTCCTAAAGGCCCAGTGGATGGTTATGAAAGGTTGTTTATCATAATTGACTTTTGTGAGAGATGTTGGAGCTGAGACTCCTAGTCTTGATTCCGTTCCCGTTGTGAGGGACTTCCCTCATGTGTTTCCAACAAACCTGCCGGGCATGCCGCCGGACAGGGACATTGATTTTTGTATTGACCTGGTGCTGGGCACTCAGCCTATTTCTATTCCTCCGTATCGCATGGCACCAGCGGAGTTGAAAGAACTAAAGGATCAGCTTCAGGAACTCCTAGATAAGGGGTTCATTCGTCCGAGTGTGTCACCGTAGGGTGCACTGGTCTTATTCGTGAAGAAGAAGGATGGCACAATAAGAATGTGCATTGACTACAGGAAATTGAACAAGGTGACAGTGAAGAACAAGTATTCTCTGCCCCGTATTGATGATTTGTTTGACCTGCTCCAGGGGCAAAGGTATTCTTCAAGATTGATCTTCGTTCGGGCTATCACCAGCAGAAGATTAGGGATTCAGATATTATGAAGACGGCTTTCAGGACCAGATATGGGAATTATGAGTTTCTGGTTATGTCTTTCGGGCTGACTAATTCCCCAGCAGCATTCATGCACTTGACGAACAGCGTGTTTCGGCCGTATCTGGATTCATTTGTTATCGTGTTTATCTATGATATCCTGGTGTACTCACATAGCCAGGAGGAGCACACACAGCATTTGAGAGTGGTATTACAGAGATTGAGGGACGAGAAGCTTTATGCAAAGTTCTCCAAGTGTGAGTTCTGGCTCGGTTCTGTAGCTTTCCTGGGGCACGTGGTGTCCAGTGATGGTATTCAGGTCGATCCAAAGAAGATAGAGGCGGTGCAGAGTTGGCCTAGACCGTCCTCAGCCACATAGATTCGGAGTTTCCTCGGTTTGGCGGGTTATTATCGCCAGTTTGTCCTGGGTTTTTCATCTATTGCTTCGCCCTTGACCAAGTTGACTCAGAAAGGTGCACCAGTTGTATGGTCGGACGAGTGCGAGGAGAGCGTTCAGAAGCTCAAGATAGCTTTGACCACAGCCCCAGTGTTGGTACTACCATCAGCTTCAGGTTTTTACATAGTATATTGCGATGCCTCGAGAGTTGGGATCGGATGCGTGTTGATGCACGAGAGTAGAGTTATTGCATATGCTTCTCGTCAGTTGAAGCCCCATGAGAAGAACTACCATGTACATGACTTAGAGTTGGCTGCTATAGTTCATGCTTTGAAGATTTGGAGGCACTATTTATATGGAGTATCGTATGATGTATTCACGGATCACCGCAGTCTTCAACATTTGTTCAAACAGAAGGATCTTAATTTGAGGTAGAGGAGGTGGCTTGAGTTACTCAAGGACTATGATATTACCATTCTGTATCATCTGGGGAAGGCCAATGTAGTGGCCGATGCTTTGAGCCGGAAGGCAGTGAGTATGGGTAGTTTAGCGTACATTCCAATTGGGGAGAGGCCCTTTGCAGTTGATGTCTAGGCCTTGGCCAATCGGATTGTGAGATTAGACATTTCAGAGCCTAGTCGGGTGTTGGCTTGTGTGGTTTCTCGGTCTTCCTTATATGACTGCATTAGAGAGCTCCAGTATGATGATCCACATTTGCTTGTCCTTAAGGACATGGTCCAGTATAATGATGCCTGAGATGTGACTATTGATGATGATGTTGTGTTGAGGATGTAGGGTCGGATTTGCGTGCCCAGTGTTGATGGGCTTCGAGAGTTGATATTAGAGGAGGCCCACAGCTCGCGGTATTCCATTAATCCGGGTGCCGCGAAGATGTATCAATATTTGAGGTAGCACTACTGGTGGAGGATAATGAAGAAGGATATTGTGAGTTATGTAGCTTGGTGTCTCAACTATCAGCTAGTCAAATATGAGCATCAGAGGCCCGGTGGTGTACTTCGGTGGATGGATATTCCCGAGTGGAAGTGGGAGAGGATTACTATGGATTTTTTGAGTGGTCTCCCTCGTACCTCGAGGAAGTTTGATTCGATTTTGGTGATTGTGGATCGGCTGATCAAGTCCGCGCACTTCATTTCGGTGTGTACTACTTATTCTTAGGAGCGGCTGGCAGAGATATTCATCCGGGAGATTGTTCGGTTGCATGGGGTCCCAGTTTCCATTATCTCAGATAGAGGTACTCAGTTTATTCCCCAGTTTTGGAGGACTTTTCAGCGGGAGTTGGGCACACAGGTGGAGCTGAGCACAACATTTCATCTTCAGACGGATGGGCAGTCCGAGCGTACCATTCAGATATTGAAGGACATGTTGCATGCCTGTGTTATTGATTTTGGAGGTTCTTAGGCTGAGTTCTTGTCACTTGCAGAGTTTGCTTACAACAACACCTATCAATCCAGTATTCAGATGGCACCGTATGAGGCCTTATATGGGAGACGGTGTAGATCTTCGGTTGGTTGGTTTGAGCCCAACGAGGCTAGACTATTGGGGACAGAGTTGGTCCAAGATGCCTTAGAAAAGGTGAAAGTGATCCACGAGAGACTTCGTGTAGCTCGGTTGCGTCAGAAGAGCTATGCGGACCGGAAGGTTCGAGATGTATCTTATATGGTGGGCGAGAAGGTCTTGTTGAAGGTTTCGCCCATGAAGGGCGTTATGAGGTTTGGGAAGAAAGGGAAGCTGAGTCCGCTGTTCATAGGGCCATTTGGGATACTTAGGAGGATTGGGGAGGTGGCCTATATTCTTGCCTTGCCACCCAGCTTGTCGGGGGTTCACCCGGTATTCCATGTTTCTATGCTCCGGAAGTATGTTGGGGACCCATCTCATGTGTTAGACTTCAGCACGGTTCAGTTGGATGATGACTTGACCTATGATGTGGAGCCAGTGTCTATTTTGGGCCGTCAGGTTCGAAAGCTGAGAACAAAGGATATAGTTTCGGTGAAGGTGTAGTGGAGAGGTTGACCCGTGGAAGAGGCTACCTGGGAGACTGAGCAGGAGATGCAGAGCATATATCCTCACCTATTTGAGACTTCAGGTATGTTTCTTGACCCGCTCGAAGACGAGCGTTTGTTTAAGTTGGGGAGGATGTGACGACCCGGCCCGTTGTCTCTACTGTTACCGCCCCGTTTTTCCCGTTTATTGCTTCTTCATATTTCATTATCGGCATTTGGTGAGTTAGAGTCGAATTGGTTTGGTTTTGGTAGGAAATGAGACATTTAGCCTCTTTAAGGAAGGCTTATATTGGAAAAGTCAACCGGATGTTGACTAAGGAGTTAGAGGGCTCGGATGTGATTTTTGGTGATTCGGTTAGCTTCGGGGGATGATTTGTGACTTAGGAGTGCGATCAGAATTGAATTTGGAGGTCCGGTGTAGAATTTGGCTTGAATTGGCAAAGTTAGTATTTTGCCGAATTCTGGTTGGTAGGTGAGATTTTGATCCGAGGCTCGGAATGGAATTCCGAGAGTTTCAGTAGCTTTGTTAGGTGATTTTGGATAATTTTGCAAAATTTTAGGTGATTCGGAGGTGATTTGGTTGGGTTTTTGATTGAATGTGAGTTTCGGAAAAATTTGAAGAACTTAGGCTTGAAATTGATGAAAATGAGGATTATTTTGTTGTTGGAGGTGTTTTTAGGATTGGAACAAGTTTGAATAGGGTATTGGATCATGTCTGTGCTTTTGGTTGAGGTCCCAGGGGCCTCGGGGTGAATTCGGGTGGCTAAACGGAAGGTTTTTGGAGTTAATTGCAGGTTCAACTTTGCTGGTATCTATTGGTTTCGCACCTACGGGTATGGGACCGCAGGTGCGGTCTCGCAGAAGCGAGCTAGGCCTCACAGAAGCGGTATTAGGAGACCTGGTCAGGTTCCGCAGAAGCGGGACATCGGATCGCTTAAGCGGTCCCGCATATGCGATTGGGGACCGCAGAAGTGGAAAGTCGCCTTAAGTTAAAAGTCCGCAAAAGCGGATGTTGACCACATAAGCGGAAGTCGCAAAAGTGGTATTGGATTCGTAGAAGCGGAAATAACTGGCAGTTAAGTGAGAATATCTTCTTCGCGAATTTTTGAAAGAGTAACATTTTGGACTTCGAACCTTGAGAAATTTGAGGCGATTTTGAAGAGGGTTTCGAGGGCTATTATCATGTATGGACTCTTGGACTTAGAGTTTGATTTTATGGTGTATAAACAAGGGTTTAGGCTGTATAATCAAGAATCAAAGGTAAAAAATGGTGGTTTAGGGATTGAACTTAAGAGAGTGTAAAATGGGGATTTGAGGGGTCAAATGGACCCCGATTTTGATAAATTTGATATGCATGGACTCGTGGCAAGACGAGGAATTCGAAGATGTGAATTTTATTATTTTTCGAGAAGTGGGACCGGGGCTCGGGTTTTGCCAACTTCATGATTTTCGATGTTTTTCGAGTCTTTTCGATTGGGTTATATTCCCTTAGCCTATTGTAATGTATTCCTTGTGGATTTAATCAGATTTGATGCGCGAGGAGGACAATTTGAGAGGAAAAGGCATAGCGAGATAGATTTTGGGCCGGCTTGAGGTGAGTAATGGGTGTAAATGATGAACTGAGGGTTTGAAACCCCGGAATTTCACATCGTACCGCTATATTGAGGCGAGGCACGTTCTCTATGACGAGTGCAGGGCTGTTGGTTATTGGGGATTGTGACTTGGTACGTCCCGGTGATGTTTTGCTGTGTTTTTTTCTACTAGAACTTGTTGGAAATTATCGTTACTTGGATTTGACTGTTGTATTTGGGCTTCGTGCCGGTTATGTGAATCCTTCAGGGATTCATTTCACTAATTTGCATACTTTGCTTATTGTTTAACCTCATTCTAAGGTTTTCAGTACTATTTGCAAAGTCAGCCCCTTTTTCTAAACTTGAAAATTCAATGATATTTAAATGCTATTTGGGGCTGTGGATTACTGATTTAAAAGTGCCCGAAGGGCTTATATTGATTTTTGGAATTATGGATGGCTCGGGCAGCACGCCGCAACAATGATATATGATATTGAGGCCGAGGGCCTGGTTGGAGCCACGAGATGGCTTGTTTATTGCGCTTGGGCTGTAGGAGCCCCTCCGGAATCTGTACACACCCCCAGTTAGCACCGTCATCGTAAAATATATGGTTGGCTCGGACTGCACGCCACAGTGGGTAGCCGAGTGTACCGGTATTTGCATTGCATTGCATCATTGCATTACCCCTTTACCTGTTACCTGCCATGGTTCTTTCTGAATAATACTTTACTATCTTGTCGATGTTGCTGTTAAAGGTTTGGTACTGCCCGTTATAGTTGCCTTGTGTTTCTCTGTGATTTCTCATCTTCAGCTATTATTTATGCTTATTACTCACTGAGTCAGAGTACTCACTTTACTCCCTGCACCTTGTGTGGAGAATTAGTTGTATCATAGTTTGAGGGAGGACTTGTCTAGTTGAGCAGCACTTCATCGGGAGGATCGAGGTAGCTGCATGGCGTTCGCAGCCCTGATTATTCCCTCCTATCCCAATCTTTTATTATTTTGCTTCTTAGACAGTACTGTTATAGGATGACACTCTGTAGTAGAGTCTCGTGGTCATGACACCGGATCCTGTTATGGGCTTATGTTTTCCATATTCTGTTGGATTTCTATACATTTCCCCGTATTTATAGTTGTTTTTGTATAATGGTTTAGTAATTTAATAACTAAGTTTAAACTCTTGAATCAGCAATAGTTAGGGTTATTGTTAAATGGTCGGGCTTGCCTAACAAGGTGTTGGGTACCATCACGACCAGGGTTTGGGTCGTGACAATGAACCAATGGTCTAGATTAATCAGGGGAGGGAAAAACGGGGTCGTTTGGTTTAGTGAGGGGCTGGACCGGTTCGGGGAGACGGGTCGGGTTGTGTAACGGGTGAGGCTCTGAGACCGTTCGATCTCATGAGATCAACTGTCCTGATCAAAACCTTCCGAACGATGCCGTTTAGTCTGGTTGTAGACGGACTGGATTGAGGGTGGATTGGGCCTGTTCTAGGGTGGGTTTGGATGGGTAATTATTTGGGCTAGTCTTTGTTTCAATTCAAATGGCCCCAAGACAATGACTTCTTATTTTCTTTCTATTTATTTCCCAAACTATTTTTGAAAAATTAAAACTAAAACCCTAATTTAAATTATAAAATCCAAATTAGATTAAAATACTAATAATAATTATCACACATAATTAATTACCAAATTAAAAAAAATCACAAAATTTTGACATTTAAACATTAAAATATGCAAAAAATACTTTTATACATTTTTTTATTTTTTGTAAAATAATAATTTACTACTTAATTCAATAATTGTAAAATTAAATCCTAAACACATTTGCAACATATTTTTTGTATTTTCTTTTTATTAATTTAACAAATAAGCACACACACAAATGCAAATAATAACTGAAAATCATGAAAATTCACATAATTGCACACAAGTGAAAAAACTTATTTTATTTTGAGTTCTTTGGGAGTAATTCATGTGAGGAAAAAATCACGTGCTCACAGCTGCCCCTCTTTGCTCGCAAACACGAAGAGTTTTCGTGCAAAGACAAAGTGAGCGGACATAAGCGATTTTTGCCCGTTTGAGTACTCCGTGTGAAGTATTTTTGAAATATTTGACCGAACCTATGCTTCAAAGGTTTCCTACATATCCTTAGCTAAAAAGGAATCAGGTCAATGTAGTTCAGAAAGTTTTGGTAGCTGGGACTACCATGAAGTTGTGATTTCACTATTACTGCTGCTGCTACTTCTTACTGCCCTCCTTGTTACACCATAACAAAAAATGAAGAAACTAGACTAAGCTATAATCTATGCTTTACTAAGATTTATTTCCAAACTTGATCATATGACTGTTATTGCCTTGTTGACTTGTATTTTCCTCCGAAGTTTTTTTGTTTCTGACTTGAATTGTAGTCTTCCCTTCCTATGAAATACGAATTTCTTTCCTCTTGAAGCTTGAACTGTCTTCTTTTGACCATTGTTGCCTTCCTTCTGATTTCCGAACTTGAATTTATTCCTTTATTCTCCAGGCGGGTACTTTATTGCTGATCCTTTAAATGTCTTCTCTTGATCATTGTCTTCTTTCTCTGCTCTCCAGGAGGGCTCCTGACTTTAAAACTTTAAAAGTTACGCCTCTGTTCTCCAGGCGGGCTCCTGACTTCAAAAACTTAAAAAGGTAACGCCTCCATTCTCCGGGCGGGCTACCAACTTCAACAACTTAAAAGGTAATGCCTCCGTTCTCCGGGTGGGCTCCCAACTTCAACAACTTAAAAAGATAACGCCTCTGTTCTCCTGGCGGGCCCCCGACTTCAACAACTTAAAAGATAACGCCTCCATTCTCCGGGCGAGCTCCCGACTACAACAACATAAAAGGTAATGCCTCCGTTCTTCGGGCAGGCTCCCGACTTCAACAACTTGAAAATATATGCCTCTGTTATACGGGCGGGCTCCCGACTCCAAAACTTGAAAATATATGCCTCTGTTATACGGGCGAGCTCTCGACTCCAAAACTTGAAAATATACGGAAACTTTTCTGCCCTAGTTAGGTCACTGGGCATCATATTACTAGATATTAATAAGAATTCGAAAGCTAAAATTTGAATTGTACTCCCTCCGTTCTTCAGGCGGGGTCCTGACTTCAACAACTTGAAAGGTACGCCTCTGTTCTCCAGGTGGGCTCCTGACTTCTTTGACTTGAAATGTATTCCTTTGTTCTCCAGGCGGGCTCCTGACTTTAACAACTTGAAAGATACACCATTGTTCTCCAGGCAGGCTCCTGACTTAAACAACTTTAACAATTACACCTCTATTCTCCAAGTGGGCTCCTGACTTCAACATCTTAAAAGATACACCTCTATTCTCCAGGCGGGCTCCTGATTTCACTACTTTAATCGTATTCCTCTATTCTCCAAGCGGGCTCCTGACTTCAATACTTTAAAATTACACCTTTGTTCTCCAGGCGGGCTCCTGATTTCACAATTTTAACAAGGTAACGCCTCTGTTTTCCAGGCGGGCTCCCGAATTCAACAACTTAAAAAGGTAATGCCTCCATTCTCTAGGCGTGATCCTGATTTCAAAACTTTAAAAGGTACACCTCTGTTCTCCAGGCGGGCTCCTGACTTCAACAAAATAGACAAACCAAGAAAGTTTTCTGCCCCAGTTTGGTAGCTGATGCATATCATTTTTACAAATAAAACTCGAAGACTAAAATTTGAATTATACTCCCTCTATTCTTCAGGAGGGGTCCTGACTTTTGGAATTTGAAAAGAATGCCTTCGTTCTCCAGGCGGGCTCCTGACTTCAAAATTTGAAAGGTACGCCTCCGTTCTCCAGGAGGGCTCCTGAATTCTGAAAATGGCCAAAACAAAGAAATTTTTCTGCCCCAGTTTGGTAGCTGAGTGTAACTGTGAGTGCCAATTATATTATTAGTGATACTTTAAAAGTTATACCCTATTATCCAGGTGGGTTCTGAAAACTTCTGGTAAATCGCACCTCTTTAATACTCTATTATTTTTTTTTTACTACAGGACCTCTTGTTTTTCCTTTCTCTCTTTTTTTTCAAAATAATCTTATGTTATATCCCATTATCCAGGAGGGTCCTGAAGCCTTTCAACTCTTACCTTAGGCGTGACAACTTCCATGTTTAAATTAAACTTCCTCACAGCATTCCTTATCCTAATTCTTGTTACTACCGAAAATCTTAAAGCTTAGCCCCATTATCCAGGAGGGTCCTGAAAACATCCCCATTCAAATCGGGGTAAAAAGGTGGGAAAAGATGGTGTTTCTTCTTAGGGGAAAAAGGTGGAAAAATATGGTGCTCTCTTTGAGTAATTTTGTGTTAAAATTTGCTTCTTCTACTTATTTTAAAACAATTCCCATTTTCTAGGAGGGTCCTGAGAATTTAGTTAAACAAACCTGTCCGGTACTTACTTTTCCTTGTGGTATGTTTCTCCACTATCAACAACATTTGCCATACATGTTTCAAATCAAAGAAAATCTTGTCAGTTTAAAATGTGTTACTGGTTGTGATACTCTTGCTGGGGATGGTTTTCCTCTTGCTCCTTTCCGTGTTCTGCTTCGTTCGACTTCCTTAAACTTGCTCGAGAATCTCTGACCTTCTGAATACTCCTTATCCACAAACTTCAGTCTGTTGCTTTCCACTTATAACCTTGTTATCCGAAACTTTTTAACTGTTGCCTTCCCCTTTTGTATTTTCATCCGAACCCATATTTTCACGGAATATCCACCACTCTATCATTTATCAATTACGCTTCTTACTTCCATATCACCTTCTTTTTGGCATATCCTAGCCCCACTTCGCTTTGCATTACTTTGGAAGCTGGCAGTAAACTCTGAAAATCCTTCTTATTTGTTAAAAATAAACTATTATTGGAAAAGTCTTAGCCAAAAGAAATGAAATACGATGACTTCAAAATATGAAGAAAACAAAGGAGAAGATCTTCATTTAGAAGATTTTGAGAAATAAAAGACTTATCTGAACGAGATAACTGACTCCAATGACCATGTTGTGCATTTTTGTTTAATCAGCCCAGTTTATTCAATCAATCAATTTCCAAATTATCCTATTTTGGGCCTCAAAGTTTTTCCCAACCAACCTTTTTTCGAATTCCCATCTTCGTTCAACTTGATGCCTTGACGGATCTTTTTGCCGTAAACCTTACCTTATTTGTCCCTTTCTCAATTTCTTGTCACCTCATGGTGCCTTTGAAGGTTTTCACCAAGAAGACTCTCTCATTTTTTGGACTTCTCTCAGCTTACATCGCCTTACAGTGCCCTTGCGAGTTTTCACCAATAAGACTCTCTCATTTTTCATTTTCCTTGCTTAAAACCGGAGTATTACCTCTGGTAAAAATTATCTTTACTTGCTTGACTTGGCACCTTTCGAAGACTGATCGGAAGGTCTTTCTTTGGATGTTAATATGGATTTTCTGATAGGTTTGGAAGTAAAAGGGTATCAAAGTGTTCAACTAACTCCAACGGGTTAGGATTACAATTTTGGGAACCAACTTTCTCATTACAAACATAACTTCTGTCCCAGTTTTCTTGCATGGGGATCTTTTGAGTTTTATTTCCCTACGACCGAGCCGTGAAGATGCCTACATATCGTTAAGAGGAATCAGGTCAAACGTAGTTCATTTCTTCTTCCTTGTTTTTACGCTTTTCTTTTCATTTGTTATTATTATTTTTTTCTGTTTTTCTTTTTCTTTACTCTTTCCTTTTTCTTTTCCTTTCTGGTTATTGATTCCAAAAGAGGGGTATGAAATAAAATAAATAAGGCTCAAAAGGGTGAACAAAAGGGTAAAGTGTTTAGATAGAAGAACAAATTGCCTTCGTCATTTCAACCTTCGAGACGATGCCAAGTATGAACAATCAATGATTATACTAAAGAAATCATACATAATATCTCTTGACTGCATCAGAATTGATAGCCATATCTATGCATCTTCCTACAATATCTGTTAAACATAAAGCGCCATTGGACAATACTCTGGTTACAATGAACGACCTTTGCCAGTTCGGGGCGAACTTGCCTTTTGCTTCAGCTTTATGTGGAAGAATCCTTTTCAACACTTGCTGCCCTACTTCAAACTTCCTTGGACGCACCTTCTTGTTGTATGACCTTGCCATCCTCTTTTGATGAAATTGGCCGTGACATACTGCTGTCAATTGTTTTTCATCAATTTAACTCAACTGCTCCAAATGGGCTTTTACCCACTCATCATCGTCGATCTCATCCTCGATGACAATCCGAAGGGACGGGATTTCAACTTCCGCAGGGATCACTGCTTCAGTGCCATATACTAACAAATAAGGAGTTGCACCTACCGAAGTACGAACAATAGTGCGATAACCCAACAACGCAAATGGTAACTTCTCATGCCATTGCCTGGAACTTTCTACCATTTTCCTCAGTATTTTCTTTATGTTTTTGTTGGCTGCTTCAACTACTCCATTCGCCTTAGGACGATATGGGGTGGAATTGCGATGTGTAATCTTAAAATGCTGACATACTTCTTTCATCAAATTGTTGTTAAGCTTAGCACCATTATTTGTGATGATTACCTTTGGGATTCCAAATCGACAGATGATGTTGGAATGAAAAAAATCGACCACTGCTTTCTTGGTTACAGACTTGAAAGTTTTAGCCTCATCCCATTTAGTAAAGTAATCAATGGCCACTAGAATGAACCTGTGCCCGTTGGATGCTGCTGGATCAATGGGTCCAATGACATCCATGCCCCAAGCAATGAAGGGCCATGGTGCTGACGTCGTATGCAATTCCGATGGCGGAGAATGAATCAAATCCCCGTGTATCTGGCACTGATGACATTTGCGCATAAATCTAATACAATCTCGCTCCATGGTGAGCCAATAATACCCTGCCCGAAGGATCTTCATTGCCAATACATATCCGCTCATGTGTTGTCCGCAAACTCCAGAATGTACTTCTGACATGACTGTCGTGGCTTGTTTAGCATCTATGCACCTTAACAAACCAAGGTCATGTGTTCTTTTATACAACAGGCTCGTATTCTCCATCCACAAGGTTTTCAACGAGGTGATCCACTAGTGCCTGTCCTTGGTTTCTTTTTGAGTGACGTAGACAATGTCAAATTCACTCAGTAGGATCTGCCACTTGTCTAGCTTGTCGGTGGGTATGGGCTTCTGAAAGATGTACTTTAATGGATCCACTCTTGATATGAAATACATGGTGTAATCATAGAAATAGTGCCTCAACTTCTGAGCTACCCTAGTCAGAGCACAATAGGTGTGTTCCAATAAAGAATATCGGGCCTCGTATGGGGTGAACTTCTTGCTGAGATAATAAATGGCCTACTCTTTTCTC